>WEDG01005350.1:0-12832 GCA_017591395.1 Schistocephalus solidus
CCGTAGGAGTTTTTACTGCTTATTTTTCTAGTTCACCGGTTATGTTAAAGATTGTTGACTTTTGTTTTAAAAATGGCAAATTGTTCTGAATCGGACATGCCTACCATATTGTTCATTTCTGCTGTTTATATGGCTGCTCACATAGTGCAGCAATTATCCACTTTGTATTTATTTATACCGCGATACTAAGTTTGAAAGGACGGGGCTCTCTGGGCCTTAAATATACAATTATTTATTATTTATTTATAACGTAGTGGGCTTATCAATGTTTAATAAACGATTGTTCGTGGACACTATCGTTGCCACTGTTACTTGGAATCAGCCCTACCCATCGCTTTTGGTTTAGCAAACACTAGATAGCTGAATAAATGATGCAAAGGTGATCATGTGTTGGTTATAGTGCATTTCGTCTTGGTGATATACAGTTCGTGTGTTCTCAGCAGCGAGCTTGTATGACGTAACAAGCTTGTCATTCAGCACCTGGGCATAACCTCTGACCCGACTGACCTCAGCAGAAAAAAAAGCGGGGATAATATGTTAACCAGAAATCCCTGTTTGTACAAAAGGAAAATTCACACCGATCATGGACCGTGAACTAGTAAGTTAACAAGAAATGGAGCAGATGCCCGTCCCGAGTATTCCGGGAATTGTGGTCCAGTGCCCAGGCAGGTGTTTAGAGCAGTTAATTTCTGAGCAAGGAAACTACTGGCAAGGTGTTAATATAGTGGAATTCATCGTGTGTGAACTCAGTTCGCTTAGGTTTCTAAACGAGAAAGGGACTTTAAAGTCTGTGAAGATAGGCCTTGCAGAGGATCATTTCATTGGATTCGGAGTGAAATCGAGCGTGGAAGCATAACTCTTGGACGATACACTTCTGAGTATTTTTCAGTTTACCTCTTTCACGGGCTATCACAAGACCAATGAAGGGACGTCGGTATTAACGAACGAAAAGAATGACCGTGCTGTAAATTGGTTGTTTAATTTCCAGAACGAGAAATGTTATACAGTATGAAGCCACATAACCATGCATCCTTTGGGGGATTTCGCTTTCTATGAGGAGATAAATCTTGCTCCTTCGTATGCCGCATGCATAGGCCTTTTATTTTAGAGCATTCCAAAGCAGGGTCATTGAGAAACCTTATAGCGATAAAGCACGTGAGTGACTCAAAACCCTGGAGACTACAATTGAGCAAATAAAACTCCATTGCCAAACCAAACACAATTTTTATTAAATTATGTTTTCAGCGGAAACGTCCGCGTTATCCGCTAATGCTGTATGCACGCACAACATAATAGATCATTTGAAGATGACTGATTTCTGCTCAAATGCCGTTACTACAATGCAGGAGGAGTAAAACAATCTCAGAAGCACACCTTTTTACCCACAACATGTTATCTGATAAGGTATAAAGCAACAGTAACGTACTATGACCTGGCGATAGCGGTTGGATTAGGAGGACCAAATTAAGTCGGATAGAGAACAGCAAATGCCTATGACTCTAACCCCTGCTAAAATTTGTCTATTCATCACCTTGTTGGGAGAGTTTCTAAAATCAAAAACATGTAGATAAGTACCACCAAATCTTGCTTAATGTGAATCTAAGGGTTTAAGGCAATTGAGGTCACTTTGTTGAGGGAATAAGGCTTTTCGACCTGAAATAAATAAATAAATAAATTTTTTATTTAAGGCCCAGAGAGCCCGTCATTTCAAACTTAGTATCGCATTATAAATAAATACAAAGTGGATAAAAAGCTGCACTATGTCAGCAGCCATATTAACAGCAGAAATGAGCAATATGGTAGACATATCCGATTCAGAACGATATACCATTTTACATCAATAAGCAAAATAAGCAACTTTACAATAATTAGGCCGATCAGTGTAAATTTTAAATCAGTGGTAAGTATGAGTGAGAGGAAAACTACCGTAACTGATAAAATGTTGAGTATATGCAGAGAAACCTGTCTACATATGAGTATCTAGCTTGCATTTAAATGCTTCAACCACGTTTAAGAGGAGTACTGCATCAGGGAGTCCGCTCCATGCTCCAATGACACTCTGCAAGAAAGCGTTCCATCGGACGTCCGTATGGACCGCCTTCCTCTTCAATTTAAACGGATGACCCCGCAGATGATACGTTCTAGCCAGTTCAAAGAATTTATAGAATTTTAGAGCGAGCTCAAGACCTCTGACAATCCGGTAGGTTTTAATTCGGCCACCGCGTAGCTGCCTGTAATGAAGATGAAACAAATCAATTTGAGCCCGTCTAGTTTTATAAAGCAGATGAGAAAGATTGGTGACCATCTTTGTAGCCCTCTCCTGTAATCCTTCCTGTTGATGATAATCATTAGTAAACCATGGATGCCAGGCATAAACCACATATTTCAAGTGTGACTGAATGAACGTTCTGGAGGTCCTTCCAAATAGATCCTTAAAAAATAATCAATGTCATGGAAAAGATTTATCTCCATTTATCATTTTGCCGTAGGCTGCGTAAACTTTCCCTGTTCGATTCCACTTTTAGAACGACATTTTCGTTCTGCCCTTGATTTGGCGTACTTTTGAGCAGGCGAAGAGGCTATCCGATGAAATGCGGCTAGCCAATGAGGTCAAGTATGTCGAAAACCATTCGATAAAAGTAGCGAAACGTTTTTCGCGCACAATAAGAACCTATAGGAAAACACGGCAACCTATCCTCCAAGAAGCCGTTGGCAGTTTTAAAATCTGGTCCCCGATCTGACATTCATAACTGTCGTGGTATTCATAAAACGCCATCTCTTGCTAAACATTTCGATAAACAAATTGCAAAACAAATCACAAGGTCATCGTGTGCAACGGAACCACGTATCTTTTTGTTCTCCGGCTTGGACAGTTTGACAACCGTTAACACTTCGCTTGTGCTGATTCTGATATTAAAACTGCATCTGCACGAACGTAATTGCTCTTTGCAATTTTCGGGAATTTTTCTTGTGCCGAATTACCTCACAAAACGACATCAAATTGGAATTTGTTTATCACCTTCGTCGACTTGATAAAAACAGCCTCTACACCAATACATACTGACAACCGCTCAGTGAACCAAAAGTGCAAAACCCCTTGAAGATCTGAAGTTATCCAGGACCTTTGACCTCTACAAACGGCTGAGTCGTTCCTGAATATTCTTCCTATCATTTATTGTTTTTTAAAGTGGTTTTGAACGAATAGGCGCATTTATTGCTCATATTGTTTCTATTGCGGCGTCGTTGGACTTCCGTTTGTAATTCGTTCGTCTGCAAGCTTTTGATTTTTGGCCAAAATTCTGTTCCCAAAGTCAGGACTCAACGAAATAAGTTGTCATTGGATCACATATTGTATGTTTATCAGGATCAGCCTATAATTGTTTATAGACATTGTGATATTTAGGCTCACGAAAATTGATATCGGAATCTCGAATAATAAGCTAACTCAGCTTCATTTGGATCCTGCCTCATACGGGCTTCAGAAAACAGTCTCTCGCCAGGAAAGGTGTCTTCATCAGAAAGGAACGGAGAACCACTGGCAAACTCACTTCGAAGGCTGCATCATTCTTTTCTTCGTATTAGCATTCCATAGTGAATTCGGTTCGGAAAAGCACTTTTTTGTGCTCAGTAAACTATTCGCTTGATAATTTAAGCTGCTCGTTAAAACTTAATGCATCCTCGTAGAGATCTTGCTGGCATGGGAAACGCAAATGTTCACGACCCGACCACGCGAGCAAATTATTCACCGCTTCGGCCGGGACTCGAAACACCAACCTCTCGATTAGCTACCGATGCTCTTGACCGCTCGGCCACGCCCGGGAAGCCAGCAGACAAAACAAATAGTATACACTACAAAAATAATGATCTCTCCTATCTTTGTAAACCGTTTTCGATTTCATGTGGCAAAAACTTACCAGAAATACTCAAGTCACTCTCAGCAGACCGAGAAGAACCACAAAGCAGCAATATTGAAGAAAGCAGTGCACTACTGAACATAACCAAAACTAAGCTAAACAGTGAAGGGCTGGCACACTGTGATGGATGCCGAGGACTCACAACCAGAGTTTTGAGATAAGAAGGAGACCTCGATCTCCTATCGGAAATAATATCAGTCCTTATAAAACATAACAAAATTAACTCACTGAAACACGATGCAAATGAGCTGAAAAACATCAGCAAGCTAGACCATAATCATCACAAGGAAACGGTAATAATAATAATAATAGTAGTATTTAATACCGGTTTACAGGCATTGTCAGGTGAAATATTCAGTGGGTAGAGGCTGGCAGTGAAAAAAACTCCTGAATATATATCATTATAAGTGTTTTCCTATTTTCATGTTATTCAGGAGAAAAAACTGCCGCCTGTAAGGATGATAGCAATTCAGATCAGGGAAGGGCTAACACAATTGCAGTCTGTATGCAGTCTCTGTCTTTGCTAGGAACCGGGATTCTGCCTCAGGCAAGAAAGCATCCGTGTACGGTCGCTCACTGTCTGCCGAAGAATTCAACGGGTGCAGGCTGCAGAGACGGTGCCGTATCCCTCAAGGTAACACCTGGGATCGAGTTCAGATGCCGCGCACTCCGTCGAACAGGAAAAAAGATTCTACCGTGTCGGCGCCCAGAATTCTTGGAAACTGTTCTGAATGCAAAAAAACTAGTAATGGTAATCTTAAACCAAGAATAACTCCGTTGGACTTTATATTATGGGGAAGTTTATTCCACATGGCCATGTAGAAGTCAATACGCACAACATTAAGCGAAACAAAAAGAGAAAAAGAACGAAGACATTAGAACAAACCTCTGAGTCAGTTGAAATACATATGACCAGAAAGAAAATAAGCGAGGAGTCAATTGTGTCTTGCGTTTCCCAAGGTTCGGGAAATCTGCTGCACATAGAATCCGACTGCACAAAAGTAAATCAGCGATCGACGGTCTCTGAAAAGTCGCAAAACAGTAATCGTAAGGTATCTTTACTGCCACGGACGAGCGACAGCAGCATGCTCTTTACATGTCCATCGAACTACAATGAAGCAGGGCATGGTAGCCAGCAAAGTAATGGCGGAAAAGTGGCCTGTGACTTATCGACAGACCTGGATGACACAAACCAAAATTCAGGTTTCCCGGGTGCTATTCGAGCAAACGCATTGTCAGGAGAACTCACGCTGTTTGAAAGGTCCATAGAGATGTCTGCAAATCAACCAACAGGCTCATCGATGAAGACAAATTTGAACACAGTATTAAAGACTGTAACAAAGGGCATGATTCAACCTTCCATCACTAAAAGAAAGCAGGATGCAAAAACGAGTTTTTTCCCTGACAGATCATTTTGTTTGGTAGTTCAGGGAGTCTCAGAGGCTACTGGGGAAACGCCAAAAGAAAGGGTAAAACCGAATCTGCTGATATTTCAAAATGTATTGAATGATACGCAAGAAACTGGTGTGACAGTCGACATCAAAAAGATCTTTCGATTGGGGCCTCTCGTTACAAATGAAACGCATGAGGTTCGACCAAGACCATTAAAAGTCATCTTGGGGAGCAAACAGCAGGTAGATCTATTGCTCTCTCGAAAGTCCCGACTACGAAAGAATCATCGTGGAGTTTTTTTCAGCCGGATTACTCTCCCACCGATCGGATGAAAATGAGGACACTGGTAGCAGAATTGAAAAAGACGTCAATACGAGGGGGAACAAAACTTGAAAATTGTAGACAACAAAATAGTCAAAACGGTGCGCTCGTTTTTATGGGAACATCCGGTGAAATTGACGGCAACCACGCCGGTCAAAAGCCCCTACCAAATGCCTATAGATTTGAACCCAGACAGGAGACTGGATATATCTTGTGAAATATCCAGCAAAAATCGCCATGTGGAAGAAAGAACCAAAAATCTTCAGAAATCAAGGGAAGAAAACACGATTAAAATGATGTACACCAATGTGCAGTCTATTGAACAAAATGGATGAAATTAAACTGGTCGTGGACCATTTACAGCCTGACTTCATAGCTCTGACTGAAACATGGTTAAATGAACAAATCGCAGACACAGAAGTCCGAATAGACGGTTTTCAGCTTATCCGCATGGATAAAAACGGACGTAGGGGTGGTGGAATCGCAATGTTTAAACGAGAAGGCATTGACTTCATTCCGGATGGGCCCTCGCCAAATAGGATCTCGTCTTGCGAAATACTTTGTTGTAAACTGAAAGTCCCAAACCAACCAGACCTCCATATTGCCGTGGTATATCGACCCCCAGGACAGCGAACGGACACGGACCAAGCACTCATCACAGAGGTAAAGCAAATCTGCCGTAGCAAACACTTATTAATACTTGGAGATTTCAACGCTCCCGATATCGATTGGGTGTCAATGTACTGCTCGCGATCGGAAAATTCATTCGAACAGAAATTACTACAGTTGGTAAATGACGAGTTTCTTACCCAACATGTCACAATGAAGACGTGGTTCCAAAATGGGCTGCAGTCAAGCTGTTTAGATCTAATCATTAGTAGAGACGAAAATTGCATCTTTGCATTAAGTTCTTACGTGCCGCTTGGACGAAGTGATCATTGCGTTCTTGCTTGGGAGTACAGTCATTTTTCTGTACCCAAACGTCGTACAGTTAGAAAGAGAAATGTATGGAAAGGGGATTATCCCAAAGTGAAAGAATTACTGAATGGGATAGACTGGAGCCCTGCACATGTACCTGACCCAAATTCTGCCTGGTTCTTCATTAGTAAATTGATTAAGCATTTGGTAGATAAAATCTGCCCACTTAAAAGGCGATCGTGCGTCTCCCGACCCGAGTGGGTGACATCGGAAATAAAAATGAATCTCAAGAAGAAAAGAAGACTGTGGAAAACATATGCCAGATATCAACAACGTGAACATTTTTCTGCTTTTAAGAAACAGCGAAATTGGTGTCCGAATCTTCTGAGAAAAGAAAGATCAGCATTTGAGTCGGAAATAGTCAAAGACATACCAAGAAATTCGAAAAGGTTTTATGCTAACGTTAATAAGGCAAAAACGAAATCGCGACTGCATTCCTTGTCTTAAAGACAATCAGGGAAACAGGTTAACTGATAACTCTGATAAGACCAGCCTCTTATCCAATTTCTTTATGTCCGTGTATACCGAGGAACCACCTTTTGACGAGGACGAATACTACAGTACTGCCACATCTACAAACAAAATAAGCACGGTGTCGTTCCCAATGGACACAGTAAGAAAAACTCTGAAACAGCTACAGCCCACTAAATCACCTGGCCCAGATGGTATATCCGCAAAAGTTCTCAATGAACTCACAGACCAGCTGGCCTCTCCGCTCTCAAAGATATTTGAAAGTTCGATGGAGGCGGGGGGCTCTGCCTACCGAGTGGAAGATAGCCAACATAACCCCCATCTATAAAGGAGGAGAGAGGACATCACCAAACAGTTTCCGACCAGTCAGCCTCACAAGTATCTGTTGCAAAATGATGGAGAAGATAATCAAAACGGAACTGATGAGGCATCTTGAAGAGAATAACTTGCTAAGTTCATATCAACATGGATTTCGAAGTGGTCGATCCTGCCTCACAAACCTGCAACATCCATGGAAAGTTGGACAAAAATCATTAGAAATGGGTTTGTCAGTCGATGCGGTCTACATTGACTTAAGCAAAGCCTTTGACAGGGTTCCACACAAACGTCTGATCTTTAAGCTCCGTCAAATGGGTGTGACTGGCAACCTACTCAAATGGTTGGCCGACTTTCTCACAGACAGGCGCCAGCGTGTTTGTATCGGAGACGCCAAGTCTCACTGGAAAACCGTTCACAGTGGAGTTCCGCAGGGCAGCGTTGTGGGTCCCATTTTGTTTCTGATATACGTAAACGACTGCCTGGATTGTCTGACATGCGAGAAGGTAATGTTCGCTGACGATTTGAAGTTATGGAACTCGATTGAAAAACCGGAGGATGCGCGGAAATTACAACAAAACTTAGATCGCTTGCAAACATGGTGTAATGAGTGGCTGCTGAACCTCAATCTTAACAAATGCCAAATAATCTGACTGCGGTCTAGTTCCAGAAGGATGATTAGGCTTGAATATCAGTACGTCATCAGTGTTCACCAACTCCAGGAGGTAAATATTCTTAAGGACTTGGGTATTTGGATAACTTCAACTCTCAAACCATCGTTGCACTGTGCGAATATCGCAAAGAAAGCTATGTGTATTTTAGGCGCAATCAGGAGGGCCTTCGTTAATTTTGACGGAGAGCTTTTTGGGCGCGTGTTTGGAACATTTATCCGGCCGGTGTTGGAATATTGCGTTCAGGCGTGGCGCCCTTGGACGAAACATAACTACGCTCTGCTGAAGAAAGTTCAATGGAGGGCAACGAAACTAGTCAGCGGATTGGAATGCCTACCCTATGAGGGCCGCCTATCAAGACTTACAGTTTTTCCTCTCTCTTATAGGCAATACAGAGGGGATATGATCTTAGTCATCAAACTGGTCAGAGGAGTTGATTGTGCTCTTCAGATGCCCAACATTTTTGAATTGGCAAACATGGTAATTGTCCGAGGTCACCAATACAAACTGAAAAAGAAAAACACGCCAAACTTGAAGTGCGGGCCAACTTCTTTCCCAACGGGTGATTGACGAATGGAACAAACTGCCAGCCTCAGTTGTTCAGGCTGAAAGCGTAGAAATGTTTAAAAAGAAGACTTGATGCTTTTTACTTGATGAACATATATTTAGTCGACAGCAATGATCGATATACTAAAACGACTATCGCCATGTAACATTTGCTTGTTTTGCTACTGTCTATCTGTAAATAGGGTTTTCAAAGGCTCTGCCTATCTTCCTTATATATACTGAATTATACTGAATACTGTATTATTATTGCATAAGAAATCAAATTATCAAGTTTTCCCCACACGGCTTTTTACTGGACCGCTCCTGTGTATATTGTATATTTTGAAGGGTTACAGGCATTGCCATTATTATTGTATATTATTTTTGAAGGGTTACAGGCATTGACCCTTGATGACCCTATTAATGTTAAGTTATCATTGCATGTGTACAGTCAATATAAAATGTTGTACATTTTAAAATGTTTGAGTCAAAGCATAAGATAACTTCAAATGCGTTTTCACAGCCATAGGCGAAACATTGTGGAAGAAAAGTAGAGCCCGAAAGATTTTAAAAGGCTGGTTGTAAGAAATCATGCTGTGACAGTCGTCTTTTGTCAAAAATAATGCAATCAAGCCTTCTTTTAAAATCAATAATGCTTTCAGAGGTAACCATCTCACTTGGTAACGAGTTCCAAGATCGAACCACTCGTTGGCTGAAACAAAACTTTCTGAGGTTCAATCGCGTGCGTTCGCTATTAACCTTGTAAGGATGACCACGCAGATGAGTTGTGCAGGCAAAGTCGAAGAAATCCTCCGATCTCAGGGTTGAATCATGGCCCCGGATAATCCGGAATGTCCAGAGCAGGCTACACCGTAAGTGCCTGTAGGAAAGAGGAAATAAGTCAAGCTTTTTCAATCTGTCTTGGTAGGGTAAAGTCTTAAGACCGTCAACCATCTTCGTTGCTCTCCGTTGCACCTGTTCGAGGAGGTCAACATCTTTCTTCATCCACGGTATCCAAGCTGGTACTCCGTAATCTAAATGTGGTCTCACAAAGGCGCCATAGACTTTTCCGAATAGATCAGGGGGAATATTTTAAACGCACGTCTGATCCAATGTAGTGTACATGTTGCCTTCTGGACTGCTTTCTTACAGTGTTCTGAGGGCATCAAATTCGAAGTTGTCCACATGCCCAGATCTTTGTATGTTTCGACCTCTTTTTAATGCAGTGCCATTTATAAAGTACTGGTGTCTCAGAGATACTTTTCGACCGGCGCTTCGATGTAGGATCACGCACTTGGATACATTAAACTTAAGAAGCCACTTAGCCGACCAGGCACTTAGTTTGTCGATATTCGATTGTAACCCTTTTTGCGTCATCAGCGCAGCTGACTTCAGTCCATATTTTTAATGTCATCTGCAAACATGACAGCTTCACAATCTAGGTCATTGAGACAGTCGTTCACGTATATTAGGAAGAGAAGGGGCCCAAAACAGACCCCTATGGAACACCACTTTCTACTTTTGCCAATTCTGAGCTTGAGTTTCCAACAACAACTCTCTGTACTCTGAAAGACAAGAAACTCTTGATCCAATTGAAAAAGTTTTCCTTGAATTCCTACGTTCCAAATCTTCTGCAACAGAAGCCCGTGTGGAACACTATCAAAGGCTTTTTGAAGTCAAAAAAATACAACATCTACTGCATGACCCTTATCTGTGGCCTTTGTCCATTTCTCATGCGACTGAAGGGCACTCGTGAGACAGGAACGTCCTGGACGGAAGCCATGTTTGGGCATCGCATAGGATTTGGTTGTTTTTCCAGATAGCGCATTAAATGCCTCTTGATAATACGCTCCATTATTTTTGCATGCTATGCAAGTTAAACTGACAGGGCGGTAATTTTTCACAGTCGAGTCGTGAACCTCCTTTATAGATCGGGGCGATGAATGCGCATTTCCATTCTTCCGGGAGTTTGCTTTCTTCAAAGGACTTTTTGGAATATGATGGACAGTGGTATACACAGTTCGTTAGCAAGTTCTCTTAGGGCTAATGCAGGAATTTTATCCGGCCCAGGCGACTTGGCTGGTTTTATACGGAGTAATTCGGTTTTTAACTACGGTCGGTGAAAAGTCTAGGTCTAGGTCCTCCGTTGTGGATGAGGAGGAGATGGAGGAGTAAGGTAAAGGGGGTACACATTGGTTGACAAACTGTTTGAATAGCAGCAAAATTATTAGGCTCTCTAGTGAAGACGGTCTGGAAGAATTTGGAAAGAAGGGATGCTTTTAACCTGGTCATAGGTCTCCAGTTTTCCGTCTGCAGACCCTAAAGGCTGGTTTCATCTCCTGAATTCTCTTTGTACTCCGTATGTAGCCGTAAAGCATTTTTGGGGTGTTCCAACGATTTTTTTGCAGTATGTTTAGCTCAAACTTCCTCCGCAGCTTAGTAGCCTCACATTTACAAACGTTGCGTTGTTGCTTATATTCCCGTAAGTGAGCATCGGAGCCAGTTTGTCTGTAACGCCTCAGAAGCGATTTCTTTTTTTGAAAGAGGCCTGCAAAGTTGAGTTTGTCCACTTTGGGCGGTTTGTGGTTGTCTTTTTCCTGAGAGGACAGTTGAGGGTAAACAATCCTTTTCAATAACGAACTCAATGTCGTCCAATCTTTATTGGTTTCACCATGTAGTTCTGTTTCCCATGATATCTCTGACAGTTGTCTTCTCATAAGTGAGTAGTCCCCCTTCCAAATGTTTCTTACCCAAGTATCGGGTAAATTTGGTTTTGGAAAACAGTGAGTACTCGAAGCACAGCGTAATGTGATCACTTGAACCTAATGGCGGTCGATCCTGTAGGTCTAGCACATTTTTCCTCATCTCGGGTAAAAATCAGGTCAAGACAGTTTGATTGTTGTCCTTCTCTCGTCCGTGTTCCAAAGGTGACGTTCTGAGAGAGAAGTTTGTCTGTTGCCCATTGTAGTAGTTTGTGGTTGAAGTTATCTGGCATTCCCGGCGCAGTCCATGTTTTTCCAGTCAATATCAGGAGCGTTAAAATCCCCAACAATGAGGACAGCTTTCTTCTCGCTGGCTTTGTAGAGTTCCGTTATGAGAATGAGATCCTGATCAGAAGTCTGATAAGGCGAACGGTACACAACCGATATCGTCAGTGGTCTAGAATACTTAGCAGATATAGTAATGCTTAAGACTTCCACATCGCGTAATGGAATATGTATGTCAGCCATTGCGGTCAGCTTGCGAGTGACATAAACTATGACTCCTCCTCCTCGACTTGGTCTATCTCTCCTGAAGTGCTGATATCCTCTGAGGGATATTTCGGAATCAGTTATTTTTGCAGTAAGCCACGTTTCAGTGAAAGCCATAACGTCTGGTTTTATTTCGTCAACAACGTTTCTTAGGTCATCCAGCTTGTTGAACAGGCTTTGTACATTTGCGGAGATGACTTTCAATGATCGATTCATCGGGGAGACCCAGCCTTCATTGTTACAGGTTTTAGCCACAGGAATGACCCATTTATGTGGACTATTTGACCGTCTTTGATTTTTCAGCCGTTTTCTCTCCTCTGCCAATTCTCTCCATCAATTCTCTTTCCGAAGTTCCCTCATTTTTCAGCCGTTCCCTCGGCTCGTAATCCGGCTGACCCTTGATGATCCTTGATGACCCTATTAATGAAACACTATCATTCCATGTGTACAGGCAATATAAAAATGGTGTACATTTAAAAAATGTTTGAGTCAAAGCATAACACAACTTCAAATGCGTGTTAACATCTATAGGCGAAACATTGTGGAAGAAAATTAGAAACAGAAAGATTTTAAAAGGCTTGGAATATGCAATCCAGGCCTGGCGTCCGTGGTTTAAGAAGGATTATCTACAGCTGGAAAGAGTGCAGGCGAGGGCTACGAAGATGGTCAAGAAGCTAAGACATCTGCCTTACGAAGCCAGATTGGTTGAATTTGATTTGTTTTCCTCTAAATTACAGGCAACTACGCGGTGACCTCATCCAAACCTACCGGATTGTCGAGGCCGCGATTGTGCCCTAGAATTTTGCTGACTTCTTCGAATTGGCTGGGACGGAACATCTGCGGTGTCACCCCTTTAAACTGCAGAGGAAGTTTTTCCACACGGAAGTCTGTCGGAACGCCTTTTGCAGAGGGTCGTTGGAGCATGGAACGGACTCCCTGACGAGGTGGTCCTTTCAGAAACTGTTGACACAAA
>WEDG01005351.1:0-18164 GCA_017591395.1 Schistocephalus solidus
GTTTTATTTAGATCATTTAGGTATGAGCTAATAAAGTCAGTAAGGGGACTACGAAATCCTATAGCTTCTAGTTTAGCTAGAAGTCGTTTATGAGGCACTTTATCGAATGCCTTACTAAGATCAAAATAGATAACTACCACAGAGAGATGATCATTACGAAGAGAGGTTAGTAGATTTAGAAAAGACATGTGGCAGGTTTCACATGTGTGGTCCGCTAAGAAACCGTGTTGGGTAAAGTTGATAATTTGATTGCTTATTCAAAAATCAGTGATTTGTTTTGCAATAAGTTTTTCGAAGAGTTTTAGCAAGAGAGGGCGTTTTATGTACACCGCGATAGTTCTGAATGTCCGGGCGGGAACCAGATTTAAAACTGGTATTATAATAGAAGTTTTCCAATAATCGGGGAAGAAACCATTTTCTAGAAATACTGAGAATGGCTTGCTTAGTAAAGGTGGAAAATCCCTTAACTGTTTAATAAGTGAGTTTGGAATGTTATCAGCTCCAACCGAATGTGAATTTTTCGGTGAGCTATTTCCATTTGAATACATGAAGGCGAGAAATTAATGGTTGTTAGAAGCGAATTTGAAAGCAGAGGAATTGTGGGAGTGGGGCTAGTTCCAGTAGCAAAGTGGTTGGCAAAAACAAATTTAACAACTAAATAAATATATATAAATAAATTGTTTATTTAAGGCCCAAAGAGCCCCGTCATTTCAAACTTAGTATCGCTGTACTTGGCAGATGGAATTTTCTCCATCCAAGAGCAGTTTCATGTTTTTTTGGCCCTGCAAAGCTTCCTGGACCCCTAGCATTTCAAAATAGTACACTTTTAGAACGATCAACCATAAAAGACTTAGGTCTAATTTACACGAATAAGCTAGCATTATCACCTCATGCAGATCAAATTTTTGCAAAGGCTGCACAGATATGTGGTTTTATATCACATAATTTCTTCCTTCTGGAAATAAAGTTAAACCTATACCGCATATTTGTTCTTCCTATCCTCGAATACTGCTGTCCCCTATTTGGGCTGATGAACGCCTCTGACCGCAGTAAGATTGAAAAAGTTCAGAGGGTCTTTACTCGAAGACTATTTTCTCTTCCTGGATACAGTATCTCCTATACGGATAGATGCCAGTTAGCTAACATTAAATTTCTGTGGGTTAGAAGACTCGAAGCCGGTCTCTGCTTCCTGTTTCGCTTTAACTCTAGCCCAAATCTCCCACGAATTAACGCTCTCACTCCGGTAAATCGACCCTATGCCACTCGTAATTCCTCCATGATCATTTCACCACCCCTTAGCTCCACAACTAACCGGTCTCAGTTTTTTGCCTCCAAATATGCTTTCATATGGAATAATCTACCACTGCAAATTAGGTTGTCGTCTAAATTAGCTATTTTCAAAACCAAATTACGCAAACATTTAACTTCGGAAGATATAAAGTCCTTATTGTCTGTTTCCTTCCCAAACTCGCAACTTTTGGATTTTGAAAAGGGTCCTCCTGGTATTTGAGGCAGCTCCCTTGATATTATATTGGTCTCTTATTATATTTCCATCATCCTCTGCAGAGTCAATCTTTGCATTTACTTTTTCTTCCCTCCTTTTAAACTAGCATTGCCAACTCTTGACAACCTTCATACTTACCTCCGAATTTGCAACCCTGACGATAGTCTGCAGGTTCTGTTGATGATCTAGGTGGGTTTTGGTGGTTTCGCCTCTTTGGTGATGGACTATACAGTCAGCAAGGTCGCATCTCGATGATGATCTCGTGACCTCTACTGTCCCCTCTTCGTTTCGACCATGTTGTCTACGATGAGTTCGTCCTCTCTCACCTCCACTGGTGTTTATAATCAGTAGCTCTGACTGCTATATTATCTCTCACCCGACAAGGAGCGTCCGAACCCTCATACGACGTCAGCAACATCATAATACTATCCCATTGCATTTTGCTATTAATTTTTTAGTGAAGCAGTTTTTTTCTCCTATTTTTTTAAATTGGCGGCTCGCCGAACTCCGCCTCGGATTTCACCCTAGGAGTTTTTTTTACTGCTTCTTTTCCAGTTCACCGTATATACCAAAGATTGTTGACTATTGTTTTAAAAATGGCAAATCTTTTTGAATCGGATATGTTTACCATACTACTCATTTCTGTGTTCATATGGATGCTCACATAGTGCAGCAATTATCCACTTTGTATTTATTTAAACCATGGAACTAAGTTTGTAATGATGGGGCCCTCTGGGCCTTAAATATACAATTTATTTTTTTATTTAAATACAAAGTGAATAACTGCTGCAATGTGAGCAGCCATATTAACAGCAAAAATGAAAAATACGGTAGGCATGTCCGATTCAGAATTATTGGCCATTTTTAAAACAATAGTCAACAATCTTTGACATATACGGTGAACTAGAAAAGAAGCAGTAAAAAAACTCCTACGGTTAAATCGGAGGCGGAGTTCGGCGAGCCACCAATTTAAAAAAATAACAGAAAAAACTGCTTCACTAAAACTTAATAGCTAGATGCAATGGGATAGTACTGTGATGTTGCTGACAACGTATGGGGGTTCGGAACGCTCCTTGTCGTGTGAGAGATAATAAAGCAGTCAGAGCTTCTGTTTGTAACCACCAGTGGAGGGGAGAGAGGACGAACTCATCGGGGACACCAGGGTCAAAACGAAGAGGGGACAGTAGAGGTCATGAGATCATCATCGAGATGCGACCTTGCCAACTGCATAGTCCACCAATCAAAGAGGCAAAACCATCAGAACCCGTCTTCATCATCAACTGAACCTGGAGACAATCGTCGGGGTTGCAAAGTTGGAGGAAAGTATCAAGGTTGTCAAGAATTGGCGATGCTAGTTAAAAAGGGGGGAGAAAAAGAGAATGCAAAGATTGACTCTGCAGCGGATGATGGAAATATAATTAGAGACCAATATAATATCAAGGGAGCTGCCTCAATTACCAGGAGGACCCTTTTCAAAATCCAGAAGTTGCGAGTTTGGGAAGGAATCAGACAATAGGACTTTATATCTTCCCAAGTTAAATTTTGCGTAAATTTGTTTTGAAAATAGCTAATGTGGACGACAACCTAATATGTAGTGGAAGATTATTCCAGATGAAAGCATATTCGGAGGCAAAAAACTGAGATAGATTAGTTGGGGAGCTAAGGGGTGGTGAAATGATCATGGAGGAATTGTATATTTGTATATTTTTTTTGAAGGGTTACAGGCATTGCCCTTGATGAGCCTTTTAATGTAAAGTTATCATTGCATGTGAACAGTCAATATAAAATGGTGTACATTTAAAAATGTTTGAGTCAAAGCATAACATAACTTCAAATGCGTTTTCACAACCATAGGCGAAACATTGTGGAAGAAAATTACAGCCCGAAAGTTTTCAAAGGGCTGGTTTTAAGTAATCATGTTTTGACAGTCGTCTTTTGTCAAATATAATGCCATCAAGTTTTCTTTAAAAGTCAGTAATGCTGTCAGAGGTAACCGTCTCGCTTTGTAAGGAGTTCCATGGTCGTACTACTCGTTGGCTGAAACAAAACTTTCTGATGTTCAATCGCGTGCGTTCGCTATTTACCTTGTAAGTATGACCACGCAGATGAGTTGTGCAGGCAAATTTCGAAGAAATCCTGCGATCTCAAGGAGGAATCATGGCCCGGATAATCCGGAATGTCCAGAGCAGGCTACACCGTAAGTGCCTGTAGGAAAGAGGAAATAAGTCAAGCTTTTTCAATCTGTCTTGGTACGGTAAAGTCTTAAGACCGTCAACCATCTTCGTTGCTCTCCATTGCACCTGTTCGAGGAGGTCAACATCTTTCTTCATCCACGGTATCCAGGCTGGTATTCCGGAATCTAAATGCGGTCTCACGAAGATGCCATAGACTTTTCCGAAGAGATCAGGGGAATATTTTAAACGCACGTCTGATCCAATTTAGTGTAAATGTTGCCTTCTGGACTGCTTTCTTACAGTGTTCTGATGGCATCAAAATCGCAGTTGTCCACATGCCCAGATCTTTGTATGTTTCTACCTCTTTTAATGCAGTGCCATTAATAAAGTACTGGTGTCTCAGAGATACTTTTCGACCGGCGCTTATGTGTATGATCACGCACTTAGATACATTAAACTTAAGAAGCCACCTAGCCGACCAGGCACTTAGTTTGTCGATATTCGATTGATACCCTTTTGCGTCATCAGCGCAGCTGACTTCAGTCCATATTTTAATGTCATCTGCAAACATGACAGCTTCACAATCTAGGTCAATGACACAGTCGTTCACGTAGATTAGGAAGAGTAGGGGGCCCAAAACAGAACCCTGTGGAACACCACTTCATACTTTTGCCCATTCTGAGCTAGAGTTTCCAACAACAACTCTCTGTACTCTGGAAGACAAGAAACTCTTGATCCAATTGAAAAGTTTTCCTTGAATTCCTACGTTCCAAATCTTCTGTAAAAGAAGCCCGTGTGGTACACTATCAAAGGCCTTTTTGATATCAAAAAATACAACATCTACTGCATGACCCTTATCTGTGGCCTTTGTCCATTTCTCGTGCGACTGAAGGGCACTCGTGAGACAGGAGCGTCCTGGACGGAAGCCGTGTTGGGCATCGCATAGGATTTGGTTGTTTTCCAGATAGCGCATTAAATGCCTCTTGATAATACGCTCCATTATTTTACACGCTATGTAAGTTAAACTGACAGGGTGGTATTTTTCACAGTCGAGTCGTGAACCTCCTTTATAGATTGGGGCGATGAATGCAAACTTCCATTCTTCCGGGAATTTTCTTTCTTCAAAGGACTTTTGGAATATGATGGACGGTGGTACGCAAAGTTCGTTAGCAAGTTCTCTTAGTGCTTATGCAGGAATTCTATCCGGCCCAGGCGACTTTGCAGGCTTTATACGGAGTATTTCGGTTTTAACTACGGTCGGTGAAAAGTCAAGGTCTAGGTCCTTTGTTGTGTATGAGGAGGAGGTGGAGGAGTAAGGTAAAGGGGGGGGTAAACATTGGTTGACAAACTGGTTGAATAGCAGCAAAATTATTAGGCTCTCTGGTGAAGACGGTCAGGAAGAATTTGGAAAGAAGGGATGCTTAAACCTGGTCGTCGGTCTCCAGTTTTCCGTCTGCGGACCTAAGGGCAGGAATCATTTCCTGAATTCTCTTTGTACTCTGTATGTAGCCATATAGCATTTTGGGGTGTTCCAACGATTTTTGCAGTATGTTATGTTCAAACTTCCTCCGCAGCTTAGTAGCCTCACATTTACAAACGTTGCGTTGCGTAAGTGAGCATCGGAGCCGGTTTGTCTGTAACGCTTCCAGATGCGATTTCTTTTTGAAAGAGGCCTGCAAGTTTGAGTTTATCCACTTTGGGCGGTTTGTGGTTATCTTTCTCCTGATAGGACAGTTGAGGTTAACAATCCTTTTCAATAACGAACTCTTTGTCGTCCAATCTATATTGGTTTCACCATGTAGTTCTGTTTCCCAGGATATAACTGACAGTTGTCTTCTCCTAAGTGAGTAGTCCCCCCTTCCAAATGTTTCTTACCCAAGTATCGGGTAAATTTGGTTTGGAAAACAGTGAGTACTCGAAGCACAGTGTAATGTGATCACTTGACCCTAATGGCGGTCGATCCTGTAGGTCTAGCACATTTTCCTCATCTTGGGTAAAAATCAGGTCAAGACAGTTTGACTGTTGTCCTTCTCTCGTCCGTGTTCCAAAGGTGACGTACTGAGAGAGAAGTTTGTCTGTTGCCCATTGTAGTAGTTTTTGGTTGAAGTTATCTCGCATTCCCTGCGCAGTCCATGTATTCCAGTCAATATCAGGAGCGTTAAAATCCCCAACAATGAGGACATCTTTCTTCTCGCTGGCTTTGTAGATTTCCGTTATGAGAATGAGATCCTGATCGGAAGTCTGATAAGGCGAACGGTACACAAACGATATCATCAGTGGTCTGGAATACTTACAAAAACTCGTGTTGCAGGGTGGCCAAATGCAGATTTTGTCCACTATGCGTATCCAAAGAATCTTGAGTGTGGCACACTCCTTAAACATCTCATTTGCAAAGTCAAGCTTAATCTGTACGCGAATGCCAGTGATGGCTCTGCGCTCATTAGTGTCCAGTATCGCGACAATCTGGCTCTGATTAGTGTGACAATGGATCTCACAGAACATGTTTCGCATCTTCTGGAAGCACTGCGATTTCTTTCACATCCAATATTCTGCACGACTTAGACCACTGGTAACCAACAGGATCTAATCAACGCTGCAGCAATTGATATCATTAACATTTGGACAGTAAAGATTGACATTTGGGTTTGTTTTAACTGGCTGAGTAATGTTATGGCACACAAGATGCCGCGTTGTGTCACAGACTCCCCGCATAAAGCAGTCAGTTGTCACAAATTGGAATTGGATAAGCAGCAAAGAGAGAGCGCAAATCATTGAGTTGACTCACACTTTGCTTAAGTGCGGGCCAACTTATTTTCCCACCGGGTGCTTAAGAATGGAACTAATTACGAGTGGCAGAGAGTCGATCAACCGGAGCGGGAGCGTTAATTCGTGGGAGATTTGGACTATAGTTAACGCGAAACAGGAGGCAGAGACCGGCTACGAGTCTTCTAACCCACAGAAGTTTAATGTTTGCTAACTGGCATCTATCCGTTTAAGAAATACTGGATCCAGGAAGAGAAAATAATCTTCGAGTAAAAACCCTCTGAACTTTTTCAATCTTACTGCGGTCAGAAGCGTTCATCAGCCCAAAAATCGTCTGTAACAAATTTTTTGTTACATTCGAGTAAGGGCGGAGTTACATTCAGATGCTTAGCCGATGACCGAACATTGAAGATTTGAGCAACAGATTTGGATGAATTGCCATCGCTTATTGCCCGAGACTCCCTACGCTTATCTCTCGCGAGCCTAATTTTCGATGCTAATTCAAATATTTATGCAATCCTTAAATGAACTGCCAAAGAGCTTTAAGATGAATCTTTAAGTTGCTTTTGTAATTTTTTAAGTCTGTTCTGGAGAAAATGCGGAACAGTAGAAGAAGCTGTATTTGAATTAAAAATCTTAAACAGATAAAAGCCTGGATTTTTTCTGTGAAGCTCTGCAATAGCTCACGGAAAACGTTTGGATCGTTGATTGAGAATATGCTATGCCAATCTAGAGTGCTTACGAAATTATTTATCATTTCATGGTTTGTGGTAGAAAGTCGAGGTTATTGCATTTAAACTCAGGCTTCGTAAGAAAGGGGACGGGAAAACAACAGTGAATTATTGCGTGATCACTTGTGAAAAGATCATGATGGAAATTCATAAAGAGAGGGTGGACATCATTTGTAAAAATTAAATCTTAAATGTTGTCATTTCAAGTAACTGATCTGACCAGTTGGGAAATGTTCGAAAAGATAATAGTATCGACCGATTTCTGATGTTTAGGTGGAGAGGAATTTTCCCGC
Organism: Schistocephalus solidus; assembly: GCA_017591395.1. NCBI lineage: Eukaryota > Metazoa > Platyhelminthes > Cestoda > Diphyllobothriidea > Diphyllobothriidae > Schistocephalus > Schistocephalus solidus. Next base: position 7,466 of record WEDG01005351.1, read on the forward strand.
CAGTCAATGTCTTGCAGATTAAAATAGCCTACGATTATTTTGACATCAAATTGAGTGTCTGCAACTTTTTCAAATAGTTCACAGAGCTCGCTTTCATTGCCAGAATAACACGGAGGATTATAGACACAGGAAATTAACGCTTTTTTATTGTGAGGGAGGATGACTGAAGTAAAGCATACATTTCCAGTAAAGGACGAAATGCTCAGCTGAAAAGGGAAATGTACAAAGGATGACTTAATATAAAGGAGGCAACCACCACCACGTTTTTCAGCGCGGTCTGGTCGGTACAAATTGAAATTATCTATAGCAAGCGTCGAGTAAGAAATAAGAGAGTGAGCCCAGGATTCAGTGATGCACAGCACATCTAGATCAAGCTCAAAGGCTACTGTTCTAAGCTCAGCCATCTTATTTACAACTGATCTCGCATTGAGTGAAACTAAGCTGAGCGTATTCCTGAGCTGCAGGTTACGCTCATCAGTTTTTATAAAAAAGGAAAATTTGGTGGCGGAGAAGAAAACTGGAAAGAAGAAACGAAAGGTGGGAAACAAAATTACTCTGGTCTACAATTTGTCGAAATGTTATTGTTAAGAGAACTGAGATTATTGTACAATGGCATATTTGGATGAAACCATTGGAAAGGAAAGCTAAATTGTGGCGTTTGAAAGATAGGGGGTGGCATAGAAATGAGATTTTGAGGGAAGTTAGCATAAATTGGCGGAAAACGTGCGTTTGAAAAAGGAATAAATGATTTCTAAAAAACTGGTAACATAATTAGAAGCGTTAATTATTTGGGGATTTCGGACATTTTTTGGGTTGGGAAAGATGCTAACGTTAGCGTTCTCAGCTGTTGTCGATGCTGAGAGGTTAGCAGGTTTCCCATCGGTAATGACATTACTGATTTTAATGCCTGGATTAGCCAATGATTCAGATTTACAAAGAGTTTTCTTAGGTTTATTAGATTTGGCAGCCATAGCAGGCATGGTTTGCTTGGGATGAGAGAGAAGAGACCTTGACACAATTTCACTCAAACCTGGAACACGGTTAACAGGTGAAGATTCAGCTGGAATCAAATTCCTGTCGATCCGGAGGGCCGTGGGCTTGCATTAGCTACTGGACAAACCTCTGATATATCTTTTGATATTGAAGGTGTAGACGAAGGCTTCTTGTTCGCTAATGAGGTTGAAACCCGACGTTCCATTGGGGTTTTATCCCTACAGATAAACAACTTGTTTTTTTCAAATATTGAATTGAGTGCTCATGCTTAGAGAAAATATGGTCAACTTCAATCGCTGAAAAACGTTTGAGCAGAATTGGCGCATTTTTGCTACGGCAAGACAACCTTTTAGCTTCAGTGACCTTAAAGTTAAAGCCGCATTAGTAAAGGAAATGAAATGCAACGTCGAGGGGGATTTTACAAGATGGTCAAGAATCTAAGTCATCTGCCTTACGAAACCAGACTAGTTGAACTTGATTTGTTTCCTCTCAATTACAGGCAACCATACGGTGACATTATTCAAACCTACCGGATTATAAAAGGGCCGTGAGTGTGCCCTAGAAATTGCTGACTTCTTTGAATTGGCTGAGACGAAAAATCTGCGGGGTCATCCCTTTAAACTGCAGAGGAAATGGGTACACACTGACGTCCTTCGGAACGCCTTTTCGCAGAGGGTCATTGGTGTATGGAACGGACAGATAAACAGCTTGTGAACGCTAGTGACGAAAGAAGATAGAATCAGTCCAGCACCTCTTTACAAAAAGGTTTTTCTATTCAGAATAACAAAACCTGTCCTACCAACAACGCTGTGAGCTTACAAGCCTTGACCCACTGTGGCTTCGCAGATTACAGAAGGGACTATTTTTACTGTTTAAACTTGTAAATAGTAGTACATTTACCCCCCTTACATCTCTGAGGCACCTCGACGACTCTCGGCGCACCAGTCATCGAAATGTTTTTTTATTTCTTCCTTTGGCACGCACAGTTAGATACCGACAGTTTATTTCGGTAAAAGCTATAGCAATCTGGAATAAGCTACCCAGAAGTATCAAAATTCAGCAAAGCTATCCCTTTTTTACGCGAGCTTTAACTAGTTTTCTACATTCAGGACACCTTCCAAAACTTTTGACTGCTGACACTGTGGAAGCTCTCTTCGGTTCTGATGGCGTTCACGGACTCTGAATCCTGTGCCGGACTTCATGCTGAGGGCAATATTACTGACTCTGTAGACCTCAATCGGTTTATTTTTCAGTCGACAGCTAACAGCCGCTCGCCGACATACCTGCTGGCGCAGAATACCGGATCCGTAACACTGAATGGATAAGTTCTTCACCAGGCACCTGTGTCAACGCGTCCCTGTTCTGAATTTTAATTACTCAATAAACTGCAGTTTTTTTGTCCTGAAAACACCTTAAACAACGATCAGGTAATTTTTTTCACTGTCAGCTTGTCTCTCTACTGTATATATATGTATATGTATATATATATATATATATATATATATATATATATATATGTATATGTATATATATATATATATATATATATATATATTGACCTTGCCTGTAAAATGGCAAGAAATAAATAAAATAAAAATACGTATGTCAAGCCGATATTGTTGGCCTAATGTCGTCATCTGGCTCAGGACTGTAAGATCGACGAAAACGCCGAATGGCGGCGGTCACGACCCAGAGGGTAAAATTTATGGTTTCAAGGACGTTACCGGTCCAAACCAGGATGTAAGGAAAGGGGGCGAAAGTATGTTCACTAAACGTTCTAGACAAGAAAGCATTGAAGCTATCAGCAGTAAACAAAGCGTCAGCTATAGGGTTTCCTAAGGCGTCTAGAGGTACGGGGTGCTGCGATTTTCTCTGCGCTTTTACTGTGCGCGAATTCCCACGCATTAACGCTCTCACTCCGGTAGATCGACCCTATGCCACTCGTAATTCTTCCATGATCATTTCACTTCCCCGTAGCTTCACAACTAACCAAACTCAATTTTTTGCCTCCAAATATGCTTTTATGTGGAATAATCTCCCACTGCAAATTAGGTTGTCGTCTACATTAGCTATTTTCAAAATCAAATTACGCAAACATTTAACTTCGGAAGATATAAAGTCCTTATTGTCTGTTTCCTTCCCAAACTCGCAACTTTCGGATTTTGAAAAGGGTCCTCCTGGTATTTGAGGCAGCTCCCTTGATATTATATTGGTCTCTTATTAAATTTCCATCATCCTTTGCAGTCAATCTTTGCATTTACTTTTTCTTCCCCCTCCTTTTAAACTAGCATTACCAATTCTTGAAAACCTTCATACTTTCCTCAGAATTTGAACCCTGACGATAGTCTCCAGGTTCTGTTGATGATCGAGGCGGGTTCTGATGGTTTCGCCTCTTTGGTGATGGACTATGCAGTCAGCAAGGTCGCATCTCGATGATGATCTCGTGACCTCTACTGTCCCCTCTTCGTTTTGACCATGTTTTCTACGATGAGTTCGTCCTCTCTCACCTCCACTGGTGTTTATAAGCAGTAGCTCTGACTGCTATACTATCTCTCACCCGACAAGGAGCGTTCCGAACCCTCATACGTTGTCAGCAACATCACAATACTATCCCATTGCATTTAGCTATTAATTTTTCAGTGACGGAGTTTTTTTCTCCTATTTTTTTTAAAATTGGCGGCACGCCGAACTCTGCCTCCGATTTAACTTTAGGATTTTTTTCTGCTTCTTTTCCAGTTCACCGTATATGCCAAAGATTGTTGACTTTTGTTTTAAAAATGGCAAATACTTTTGAATCGGTTATGTTTACCATACTACTCATTTCTGCTGTTCATATGGATGCTCACATTGTGCAGCAATTATCCACTTTGTATTTATTTAAACCACGGTACTAAGTTTGTAACGATGGGGTCCTCTGGGCCTTAAATATACAATTTATTTATTTATTTAACTAATCGTGGGAGCTTCTGGACAGTAAACAGTCTAGTGAAATGGCTAGCAACGTCGTGGGAAGCGCACGCAGAGTACGTTTGAATTTGTAGCTTGACTTCTAGGTGTCTATAGACTACAGCTCATTGGGTGGACTCAGAATATAAGAAGCTATCACCAACAGGCGTGGGGATGGATCCGCCGCGGCGTAATACGCACTTCAAATTCGCATGCATGAATGTTGATTCCCCAAGTTGGCGTTATCAGAACTCTTTCGGTCCGAATGATTTGTGGAAGTACTGACTTGAAATATGTCCTATCTTATTCAAAAATAGATGTGTGGTATTGTGCAACAAATAGTTTGATTTTTATTTTAAATTCTAGAAGCGGTTGATTTTTTCTAATAGAAATTGGGAGGGAATTCCATATTGTCGCGTATCTTATGGAATAAAAGCTGGATCGTTGGGACGTTTTGAATTTTTGAATTTTTATAGTATTATTGTTATTTTTAGTGTCATGGGGGCCGTTTTGATTTGTTAGTTAATTCATTTTGAAAATATCTAGGTCGTGTTCGATTTTGAATAGAGAAGCAAAACCATTTTGGAGTCTTCTGACCCAGACGGGTAAATGACCATATCTAAGTCACTTTAAGTCACTTTATTGAGGGAAGTAGGCTGTCGCCCTTGAGCTCCCTATTCACAGGCAAACATGTCAATAGTACAAACGTTTACAGTGATATATCTGACAAATGAAAATGTAGGGTCATCGATATGTGTGGGCCAGGCTCAACCTGTCACTGTTTACACAATCTTCATTATATTGACAATAGTTTCTCAGAAAATGAGTATCTAGTTTGAATTTAAATGTGTCAACAGTTTCTGAAAGGACCACCTCGTCAGGGAGTCCGTTCCAAGCTCCAATGACCCTTCTGCGAAAAGGCGTTTCGACGGACTTCCGTGTGGGCAAACTTCCTCTGCAGTTTAAATGGATGACCCCGCAGATGTTCCGTCCCAGCCAATTCGAAAAAGTCAGCAAATTCTAGGGCACAATCGCGGCCTCTGACAATCCGGTAGGTTTGGATGAGGTCACCGCGTAGTTGCCTGTAATTGAGAGGAAACAAATCAAGTTCAACTAGTCTGGTTTTCTAAGGTAGATGATTTAGATTCTTTACCATCTTCGTAGCCCTCGCTTGTACTCGTTCGAGCTGAAGATAATCCTTCTTAAACCACGGACGCCAGGCCTCGATGGCATATTCCAAGTGAGATCGAACAAATGCTCCGAAGGTTTTTCGGAAGAGTTCTTTATCAATCTGCACAAATTCACGTCTGAGCGCAAATAAGACCTGTGTAGCGTGTTAAGCTGCCTTTAAACCCTGTGAACATGGTTTAAGTGAGGAGTTTATTAGAACACCGAGGTCCTTCTGTTCCTCAACAATCGAAAGGAGCTGCCCATAGAAAATGTATTGGTAGAAATCATCCTCCTCTCTGGTCCTTCTGGTACGCAGTCTAAGGACCACACACTTCCCAACGTTAAAATTTAAGAGCTAACGAGCAGACCAGCTGCTAAGACGGTTGAGATCCTCTTGAAGTGTGTGCCTATCGAAATCAGATCTGATGACCCTCCACAATTTAACATCATCTGCAAACATGATGGCGCTGCAATCCAGGTCGTCGACACAGTCGTTAATGTACACTAATAAGAGTAACGGCCCTAATACCGAGCCTTTGAGGACACCACTTAGAACTGGAGTAGGTGTTGACTTCTAGGTATCGACGCACACAGTTTGAAATCTTGCTGTAAGAAAGTCTGCGATCCATGTCAGCAGCATTCCTCTTATGCCGATTTCAGATAATTTGAAGATGAGACGTTTGTGTGGGACACTGTCAAACACCTTCTTGAAATCAGTGTATATGACGTCAACCCTACCATTTTTGTCCAGTGCCCGAGTCCACTGCTCTGTGGAGAGTAATAAACTAAAAAGACAGGAGCGATTCTGTCTGAAGCCATGCTGGAGATCTGAGAGTAATTGGTTTTCCTCAAGGAATTTCATGGTTGCCTTCTTGATTATTGATTCCATTATTTTACAGCAAATGGAGGTTAGGCTGACAGGCCGATAATTGTTGACATTCGATCGAGCACCACTCTTGCATATGGGGTATATATTTGCTGCCTTCCATTTCGGATGGCAGTTTCCCTGATTCAAATGACGAAATAAATATATGCGCTAGTGTTTTGGACAGTTCGCTGGCCAGTTCTTTCAAGAACTTGGCCGGTATATCGTCCGGACCAGATGACTTCGCTTCTTTCAGATTTCGCATTTCTCGTTCCACGAGAGGTTCCTGGAAGAGTATATATTCAAGCCCTGGACCGGCGTCTATAGCAGCACTGTTGACGTGGTCAAGCTGAAGTTCCGGTTCTCTAGTGAATACCGAGGCAAAAATCGACCTAAGTACTCGGCTTTGTCGCAATTTTCAACGACTTCAACACCATTCCCATCCATGAGTACTGCTACTGGGTTCTTTTTTTAGTCGGCTATTGATGTAATGGAATAAAAGTTTTGGTTTATATTTAGCCTGTTGAATAATTCTTTATTCATAGTTCTTCCTTGCCTGACGAATCATTCTTTTTACAGCGTTTCTTTGATTACTAAATTCTTTGAGATGCTCTGCTGAGCCTGTTTGCCTGAATACCTTCCATTTTTTATTCTTCTTCGTTAACTGCCTGTTAAGTTCTCTTGTTAACCAGGCGGGGCGACTTTTCTTTTTTTGCACCTTCACTGGAAAAAAGCGTTCAATCAGATCGAGTGAGACTGTCTTAAATGATCGCCAGTCATCCTCTGGATTCCCTTTAAGAAAACAATCCCATCTCATAGACATCAGTTCTTTCCTCATCGGCGTTAAAATCAGCCTTCCAAATATTTCGCTTGCATTCCGTTCCATTCTGGCGCGGAGAATAAAGTGATTAATCCCACATCAGCGTAATATGGTCACTCTTACTGAGCGATGCAATAGAATACACTTCATCAATGCTAGAGAAGTCCTTCGTAAATACCAGGTCCAGGAAATTTGCTCTCTGGTTCTCTCTTAATCTTGTTGGTATGTTAACCTTCTGTACCAGAGGTTGGTCGAGAGTGAGATCCATTAGCTTGTGGCCGAAGGAAGTTGGTGCCACATCAACTGTCAGATTTACCCAGTCTACTAAAGATGCATTGAAATCTCCAACAATAAGCACCTCCTGGTGACTTGCTAATTCCTTGAGCAAATGGAGGAGGGACTCATCACCTGCACTTGGAATGTTCGGTGGTCTGTAGATCGCCAAGAATTGTAGGTTCTGTAAACAATCCTTTTTAATCATTATCCAGAGAAATTCATATTCAAGGAAGATGGATTGTGCTCGTTCGACTGCCAAGATTCCTGCCCTAACATATACGGCCACTCCTCCTTCCCTTTCTTTTTTCTCGGTCTTTTCGAAAAATTTGGTATCCATCTATCGAAACCTCGCTATCCGCGATTTCGGCTGTGAGCCACGTTTCCGTAATGGCAACGATATCGGGGGTTCGGTCTGATACTAATGCTTTGAGTTCATCTAATTTCGATAGGAGACTCTGAGCATTGGTATACAAACATCTCAATTTAGACTTGGCAACTCCTCCATATAGACTTCTGCGCATTTCACGCGATTGAATACTAGAGTCTGTCATTGTTTCTCCGAGATGAACTGGTGTCCATCCCGCCGACGCTGAGTTCTGATGAGTGGTCGTCATCCGAGTTCTGGAGTGCCTTCGTTTTATTATTCAAGCTCTGTACATTTGGGTACATCGTATTTAGTGTCCTCCGTCTCGGCGAGAATCCACCTTGATTATGTACGGGGTCTGCCATAAGAAAGATCTCTTTGTCACTTTTATTTCCCCGTCCTTTATTTGGAGCCATTTTTTCCCCCTGCTCGGTCCTTCTCTTCATTTCTGCTCTCAGCATACTCATTTTGTACCTTTTCCTTAGACAACCTAAGGTCAGGGTCAAGGCGCGCAGTTCGTTTTTATAAGCTAAGTGAAAGTTCTATTTTTTTCAGAATTTCTTTATCCAAAGCTTTAATTACTAACTGATTTTTTGATAAAAACTTTGCACTTTTAACACTCTATCAACTGCTTATACCTGTGGTGCTCGTCCACTTCTACAGGCGTGAACATTAAGAGTCAACGCTTTCAACCGATATAGCCTCGTTATTAGTCAGGTGGATCTGTTATACTAAGAAGTTTCTCAAGCACGTATAAAAATCCGTTGTTAAAATTTTGGAAAAAACATTTGTCGCAGAATATTATTCGCCTGCTTTTTCCTAAGTTTGGCCAAATTAAAGCCTCCTAGCAAAAATGAGAACGAAAATCTTGGCTCGTCGCAAGCTCTCAGTCATTGCACCGAAGCGTTGCTTGGTTGCATCAAGTAGTCACAGCAGTGATATGCATATGCAACCAATCGTTAAAGCTAAGCAGCTTGATCTCTGTGCTTTACAAAATTGTAATGATTTTATGTTAAAGTTTGGATCAGTTCTCTCTATACTGGGGAACTTATTTGACGGCGACATCTCTGCTCTTCCCTCTCAGGAATGTCAGCGTCTGTATTCTCTCGTCCAATTGGCTGCCAGTGAAACATCAGAACGACAGAAATGAAATTATAATTTTCTTTTAAAAAATGTTTCACGGGACAAATGACCCATTGACGTTGCCGTAAACTTCCTGTACTCGTGCGGTTTCAACTACAAAATAGCGGAAGCCAAACGCCTCTCCTCACGTAGCAAAAATCCACCTATATTAGTCACCCTTTTTTCACCAATCGAGGTGGACTCCATTTTTGCACAATGAGGTCGCATTTCTCGTTATCTAGAAGATGCAAAATGTTTCCTTTGTCGGGATCTTACACAGATGGAGCGAAGGAATGTGTCTCCCCTCTTGCATAGGTCTTCGGCCTCTCAATCCATTATCCATAAGTCTGGTCATGGCTATGCAAACCATAACGAGACGATACAGCAATCTCCTATAGTGCCCGGTTCAAAAACCTCCTTAACTTCAACTCCCGCTCTTCTTTCAACGAATCCATTAACGCCTTCTTCCTCGCGAATAGGAATTTCAAAAGCAGTAGCTATCAGCCATGTCGTTAGCCCACCTTTAATGTCAGTAACTCCGTCTAAAGTGCCAAGACCGACTGCTTCTCCATTTTAACGTAGTTTTCCTTGTATTCCTACTGTTGACTTAGTCAACAAAACTGGGTCAAGTCCACCTCGTTCCCATTCCACGCTATCCACTCCGGTCTCAGCTGTCCAATCTATTAAACTTATCAATAACCTGGGCAAGTCAAAGTATGCTCCAAACTTAAGTTCCAAAAAGAAAAACGTTATTAAAGTTGGGAAACCTCCTAGCCCTCCAGCATCTACCATACATACTCAAAATTTCCTTAGCAATTATCCTAACCAATCAACTTTTCAGGCTGCCCCATTATTTAACCCTACCCCTTACGGTACCAGTTTTCCAAAACAATTTGTTCCGTTTTCAAATCTTATTCTCCCACCATATTATTCCAGTTTTCCTCAAAATCTTATTTTAAGGACTCCTATTTTCGCTAACGCAGAAAAAGCCTTCCTCTCAATGGATGCCACCCAAATATGTTTCTCTAAAATAATCCTAATTTAGTTAGCAGTAACAGCTTAGCTAATTGTAGACAGCAGCCATTTTATGTTCCGCCAGCACCTTCCTATCTACAGTTTATTTCCCCACCACCAAGTCTTCCTTTTTTAAAAGTAACGATAAACCTAGTTTGGATACTCGAACTACGCTAGATGTCATAGTACTTAATGCTAGATATGTTTTAAATAAGATGGCGCAACTGAGAGCCATTGCTTTCGAGTTAATGCCCGATGTTTTATGTGTAACTGAATCTTGGACCCATCCCTTAATTTCCGACTCTTTGCTTGTCATAGACCAGTATGATCTCTACCGTCAAGACCGCATTAGCAAGCGTGGTGGTGGTTGTCTTCTCTATATTAAAAAGCTTCATTTAAGCACTTCCCATTTTGATCTAGATGTTACGTCATTCTCTGGTAATTACTGCTTCGCATCCATTATCCTGTCGCCCCGGCAAAAGGCGATTCTCGGATGTATTTACAACCCGCCTAATTCATCATTTGATGATGATGCAAAACTTCGTGAAATTTTTTAATTGGTTTCGAAGTCCAATTTTAACATTAAAATAATCGCTGGGGACTTTTATTTTCCTGAAATTGACTGGATTTCAAAATCTTGTCTACCCAGATTTCAGCCTTCCCTCAATACCATTAATTTTTCTAATTGGTCCCAGCTTGTCCGTTCTTCAACGAGAGACAAGCATATTTTAGACCTGATTTTCACAAACGAAATTGCTCCCCTCTTCGTTGATTTTAAGCAGGGCCACTTCCAAAGTGACCATACACTAATTCACTGTTGCCTTCCGATTGTTTCGTCGAAAAAGGCTTGTGCCGTTCGTACATATCATGCTTTTGACCTCGCAGATATGAGCTTTAATTAGTAACTTTTTGGACTCATTGGACTGGCAGAATCTCTCCTCCATGAACGACGCAGCGAGTCTTTGTGACTTCGTGTCAGTCGTTTCAAATAACATCCTGGAGCTTGTGCCAACCAAAATAGTCAAGCCCTACGTCTCGGAATCCTCCGTTCCTCACTTTCTTTTCCACGACTAAAGAAATTGAAGAAGCAGTTGAAAGATCAATAATCTAGTTCATTATCTGTATATCT
>WEDG01005352.1:0-23759 GCA_017591395.1 Schistocephalus solidus
TAAAGACACTGCTCAATAGTTGCGTGGATAAATCAACACTGATCTACTTATGCTCTCACGTTGAGCTGTACTTGGCAGATGGAATTTTCCATCCAAGAGCAGTTTCATGTGTTTGGCCCCGCCAAGCTTCCTGACCCCTAGTATTTCAAAAATAGTACACGTTTTAGAACGATCAAACCATAAAAAGACTTAGGTCTAAGTTGGCACGAAATAAGCTAGCATACTATCGCCTCATGCAGATCGAATTTCTGCCAAAGGCTAATGATATGTGGTTTTATATCACATAATTTCTTCCTCTTCCGGAAATAAAGCTTAAACCTATACCGCATGTTTGTTCTTCCTATCCTCGAATACTGCTGTCCCCTATTTGCTGATGAACGCCTCTTGACCGCAGTAAGATTGAAAAGTTCAGAGGGTTTTACTCGAAGACTATTTTCTTCCTGGATCCTGTATCTCCTATACGGATAGATGCCAGTTAGCAAACATTAAATTTCTGTGGGTTAGAAGACTCTGAAGCCGGTCTCTGCTTCCTGTTTCTGCGTTAACTCTAGCCCAAATCTCCCACGAATTAACGCTCTCTACTCCGGTAACTCGACCCTATGCCACTCGTAATTCCTCCATGATCATTTCACCACTCTTTAGCTCCACAACTAACCGTTCTGAAGCTTGTATTTCTCGTAGGGATAATGTCCTGGACGTGGAATAATCCTCAGTGATGGAATATTTGGATAGCCGCAGAATCGTTAAAACCAAGAAAATATTTCCCAAATTTAGAGACTGGACAATCCACTCAAGAGTTATTCCAAATCAACGTGTCTTCTACACTAAGGTAGAGACTTAAACTTCGAACACTCAAAGGAGCTGAAATAATTTTCCACTGCAAATTAGGTTGTCGTCAAATTTAGCTATTTTCAAAACCAAATTACGGAAACATTTAACTTCGGAAGTTATAAAGTCCTTATTGTCTGTTCTTCCCAAACTCGCAACTTTTTGATTTTGAAAATGGTCTTCCTGGTATTTGAGGCAGCTCCCTTGATATTATATTGGTCTCTTATTATATTTCCATCATCCTCTGCCGAATCAATCTTTGCATTCACTTTTTCTTCCCCTCCTTTTAAACTGGCATTGCCAACTCCTGACAACCTTGTTACTTTCCTCCGAATTTGCAACCCTGATGATAGTCTCCAGGTTCTGTTGATGATCGAGGCGGGTTCTGATGGTTGCGCCTCTTTGGTGATGGACTATGCAGTCAGCAAGGTCGCATCTCGATGATGATCTCGTGACCTCTACTGTCGTCTCTTCGTTTCGACCATGTTGTGTACGATGAGTTCGTCCACTCTTATCTCCCCTGGTGTTTACAAACAGTAGCTTTGACTGCTATATTATCTCTCACCCGACAAAGAGCGTTCCGAACCCTCATACGTTGTCAGCAACATCACAATACTATCCTATTGCAGTTAGCTATTAATTTTTTAGTGAAGCAGATTTTTCTCCTATTTTTTTTAAATTGGCGGCTCGCCAAACTTCGCCTCCGATTTAACCCTAGGAGTTTTTTTTACTGCTTCTTTTCCAGTTCACCGTATATGCCAAAGATTGTTGACTTTTGTTTTAAAAACGGCAAATCGTTTTGAATCGGCTATGTTCACCATACTACTCATTTCTGCTGTTCATATGGATGCTCACATAGTGCAGCAATTATCCACTTTGTATTTATTTAAACCACGGTACTAAGTTTGTAATTATGGGGCCCTCTGGGCCTTAAATGTACAATTTATTAGTATTATTCCTAGTTCACCATATATCCCAATGATTGTTGGCTATTATTTTAAAAATGACGAATCGTTGTCAATGGTATATGCCTTCCATCTGCTGTTCATATGTTTGTTCCCATAGAGCAAAAATTATCCACATTGTATTATGGTATATATGTATATTTTGAAGGGTAACAGGCATTGCCCTTGATGACCCTATTGATATAAAACTATCATTCCATGTGTACAGTCAGTAAGAAAATTGTCTTTATTTAAAAATGCTTGAGTCAAAGCATAACATAACTTCAAATGCGTGTTCAGATCTATAGGCTAAACATTGGGGAAGAAAATTAGAAACTGAAAGATTTTAAAAGGCTGGTTTTAAGTAATCATGTTGCGAGAGTCATCTTTTGTCAAATATTATGTCATCAAGCCTTCTTTTAAAATTAGAAATGCTGTCAGAGGTAACCGTCTCACTTGGTAACGAGTTTCAAGCTCGTACCACTCGTTGGCTGAAAAAAAACTTTCTGAGGTTCAATCGCGTGCGTTCGCTATTAACCTTGTAAGGATGACCACGCAGATGAGTTGTGCAGGCAAACTCGAAGAAATCCTCCGATCTCATTGAGATATCATGGCTCCGGATTATCCGGAATATCCAGAGCAGGCTACACCGTAAGTGCCTGTAGGAAGAGGAAATAAGTCAAGCTTCTGCAATCTTTCTTGGTATGGTTAAGTCTTAAAACCGTTGACCATCTTCGTTGCTCTCCGTTGTACCTGTTCGAGGAGATCAACATCTTTCTTCAGCCATGGTATACAGGCTGTTATTTCGTAATCTAAGGGCGGTCACACGAAGATGCCATAAACTTTTCCGAAGAGATCAGGGGGGAATGTTTTTAACGCACGTCTGATCCAATGCAGTGTACATGTTGCCTTCTGTACTGCTTTCTTACAGTGTTCTGAGGGCAGCAAATTTGCAGTTGTCCACCTGCCCAGATCTTTGTGTGTTTCTACCTCTTTTAATGCAGTGCCATTAATAAAGTACTGGTGTTTCAGAGATACTTTTCGACCGGCGCTTATGTGTAGGATCACGCACGTGGATACATTAAACTTAAGCAGCCACCTAGCCGACCAGGCACTTAGTTTGTCGATATTCGACTGCAACCCTTTTGCATCATCAGCGCAGCTGACTTCAGTCCATATTTTTATGTCATCTGCGAACATGACAGCTTCACAATCTAGGTCATCGAGACAGTCGTAAACGTAGATTAGGAAGAGTAGGGGGCCCAAAACAGAACCCTGTGGAACACCACTTTCGACTTTTGCCCATTCCGATGGACATCAGGGATAACAAGGGGCAAACTTTAGAGACACAATCGGCCTCCGGGGTACATAATAATGACTTCTTTAAAAAACTGATAAAGTTTATTACGTTCCCGTGTCAACTGACTTATCAGTACAATCGAAAAGGTGTTATAATATTGCAGGCAAGGCTTTGTTTGTTGCTAGTTCGAATTCTCACATTAAGAAAGACACTTCAGATAACCTTTCATCTTTGCGGATACATGCAAACAAGGTGATTAGCAGTTTTCTCACTAATACATCTTGCCAGACTGCCCAAAAATTATGCCTTCTTATTGGCACATCGTTTGAATTTGGTCTGAAGTTCACTCGTCTCTTAGTGTTTTAATATTTCAATTCTTTTTTGGTGCCAGAAGTTACGCCTCGACTAATTAAACTGAAATCTGAATTGCGTGAAACCTGCCGCTGTAAGATAAGTCAAAAGCTGAATACAATTTGAAATTTTTGACCTCGCTTATCAAAAACATTTTGCCAAATTAGTGTCTTACCTTGGCTGTAACTTAACATCCAAAGACTCATATACTTCTATCAAATTAAATCAATAAAAATGCTGGACACAAAAGTAACAATCCATAAAACTGACCTCTGCCATCAACTAGGTAAAGGTCAAGGTCCAGGCACGCAGCTCGTTTTTGAAAGCATAGTGAAAAATTCTGATTTTTTCAAGATTTTTCTCATCCCAAGCTTAAATTACTACCTGATTTTTAGGATAAAACTTTTGCATTTTTATCACTCTTTCACCTGCTTATACCTGTGGTGCTCGGCCTCTCCTACAGGCGGGAACCTTTAGAGTCAAATTTTTCACACGACATATCCTCATTATTTGTGAGGGTGGATTTGTTATACAAATAAGCTTTCCCAGGCACGAATATATGTTGTTAGTTAAAATTGTGGAAAAACATTCAATTTTTCAACAATAAATTGGCCACAGTAACCGCTGTTTTTTTGTCGAAATACCAACTGGCAGTAAATCGACATTGCGGAGCATGCACTGTGTAACCTCATTGTTAGTTTCTCTTTTTCAGTGTGATTTTTTACCCAAACCATCTTTCAGTTTCATGTTTTGATTAAGAAAATATCCTTTTATTCGAAAGAAAGTGTAATAAATAACACAAAACAAATTGTCTAGGAAAATAAAATTCCTTAAGATTTTGATTTTTTGAAAAACGTTTTTCGTGAGCACCATCCTAGTCTGTTTAGAATATCATGTGTCATTCTCCTTTTAGGTTTTGCTAGTTTTTGCCTGCTGATTGCTCAAATGAATTTTGCAATTCGAATGTGTTCCTCCTAACGTCCGCAAATGGTTTATATTTTGACAACCATATAATTATTTATTTATGTATTGCCAGTTTACAGGCAAGGTCAAAGGTATATACAGAAGAGGGTAGAGCTAACAGTGAAAATAAACTCCTGAATAAACCCAGTAGTTTGGCATTCATTCAATACAATCAAGGCGCAGTGATTTGACAGAGTGAGACTACTAGAATAGGATATGCCGAGAACCTTTATAACTCCGAACACATTCAGTTCGTGACCGTCTATTCTTAGCTGGAGCTGATGGTTGTCACCAGTTACCATAACGGAGCACTTGTGCCAAGAAAGCGAAAGGCGCCGTGTGCGACAAAACTGAGCGAACGCCTGAAGATCCATTTTTAAGAGCTCAAGCACGATGTTCCGATCAGCTAGTTTATCTCGAAAGGCAACATTTAAATCATCAGTGTACATAAATGGCCTACCATACTGAAAACATTGAGGAATATCGTTGACAAAAAGGCAAAGAAGAAGCGTGCCGAGAAGGCTTCCCTGATTAACTACACTACTCAAATGCGTTGGGCAGGAGATAACGTCGGAAATTTTAACTCGTGTGAGAGCATTCAAATTGGAGGATATTTTAGTTCAGAAGCTTGTTACCTATGCCGAAGGAGGCAAGCTTCAGCAGGAGGAGATCATGGTCAACACGATCAAAAGCGTTCGTGAAATCGAAATAAACGGTGTTTATTACAAAACCACTGTCTCTAGATTGTAGCACATGATCAAAGAAAGAGAGTTGGCAGATGTCACAAGATCTTGTTTCGAGGAACCCATGCTATGCCACATTCAGTAGGTTATTATTTGTTAGAGTGACGCATCATCTTGTATTTGATCAAGGTCTCTAAGATCTTCGAGACTGCTGGCAGTGTATTTATTGACCTATGGTTGTCAAATGACGTAGGTCAGCCGTGTTAGGGTTAAGGCAGAATGCGCGATTACTTCCATTAAATAGTGAAGGTTTCACTTTCAAGAGCAAGATTAAATATCTTATGCAGAAGGGACGGAAATATATCATTTGCATCCGTCTTTAGAACGCTTACCGGGACGCCATCTGGTCCAGGACTGTAAGATTGACGAAAACGCCAAATGGCTACGGTCACGTCCCACGCTGGCGTTGCGGGGGGGGGGGCGAAAGACACAACCATCTCGGAGTCAACAGCTCTCTTCTACCGTGGTAAATTGTCGATAGTCTAATGACAGAAATGTAAGTGGTCGTTGAACAAATATACAGATTCCTGCGCCATGGCCCTCAAGTCAATCATTCGGAATCTAAGCGTAGCCTAGAATAGAGAGTTCGGAGATCTGGCCTTTAGGGCGAATAATTTAAGCGGGCACATTATCGGTTCTGAAACGGGACATTTAGGCTGTCAGAGTGACTGCCTTTGGCCAAAGAAATGCCATTTTCCCTTGAACTATTTGTCCGTCCCTTATTTGATGATATGTATTGCCATTGGTCCTTCGTTTTTCCGGTTCTATTATTAATTGTCTCATTTTCATTCGCTCTTTCAGCCCGTATTCCATTTGAAAAAAATTTCAGAATTCAGACCCCGTAGGGTTAATTTTCTCTGTAGCAGGAGCTGTGCCTACGCTTCGTTTTTCAAGAAGATTTTAAGACGTCTTTGTCTAAGATTTGAATTGATGCTGACAGTGCCTTTCCTATTCTATATGCTTTGAGAATATGGACGGACTCTCCGTCCGTTAGCAACGTTTTTGCATACAATTGAACGAGATCCAAGTCATGCTTAACTCTCTTCCTTGAAATATTTGTCGCCGACTCAGGGACCCCTTTTATGACTACATTGTGTGTGCCTGATGATCAAAATTTCCGTCAACACTTCTAGGCTGATCCTGCTAAACATGAAAAATATGTGATCCAATGACAACTTATTTCGTTGAGTCCTGACTTTTGGAACAGATTATTGGCCAAAAATCAAAAGCTTGGAGACGAACGAATTTCAAACGGAAGTCCAACGACGCCGCAATAGAAACAATATGAGCAATAAATGCGCCTATTCGTTCAAAACCATTTTTAAAAAACAATAAATGATAGGAAGAATATTCAGGAACGACTCAGCCGTTTGTAGAGGTCAAAGGTCCTGGATAACTTCAGATCTTCGGGGTTTTTCACTTTTGGTTCACTGAGCGGTTGTCAGTATGTATTGGTGTAGAGGCTGTTTTTATCAAGTCGACGAAGGTGATAAACAAATTCCAATTTGATGTCGTTTTGTGAGGTAATTCGGCACAATAAAAATTCCCGAAAATTGCAAAGAGCAATTACGTTCGTGCAGTGGCAGTTTTAATGTCAGAATCAGCACAAGCGAAGTGTTAAACGATTTTTCAAACTAAAAAAATTAATAGACAGTTCACTGCTAGGGGCAAAAAATATGGTAAAAATAAACCCTTCACTTATCTTGAAAATCATTTCGTGCGCTCTTGACCTTGAAAATTGCAGATGTGTTAGTAATTTCCCCATATTTGCTGATCAAAAACCACGGAAACAACTGTTTTTGGAAAACGTTTCATTAACCTCAAGTTCTAGTGTAGAAAAAACTATGACATGGCTTGAACTCCCAAGTGGGCCTTTAGGTGACACTTACAATGGCTGACAACTTCTATAGAAAATAAGATCAAATATGTTTGATCCTTGGGTAGGAAAATCAACTAACTGATCCCACATGCCGATATATATGGCCTCAAGCAAGTCTTCGAACTTTGCAGGACCGGAAGGTGAAAATCAATGAACTTCATGAAGATTGAAGTCACCTACAATCAAGCACTACTTAAGAGTTAAGTCGGCTGCGGCGGGAAATGCCTGCGAGAGACAGAGATCGTAATCCTCGCCAGCTTTGGGTGGGCAATAGACACAACCAATGAGTAAAAAGCAATTATACTTTAGAACAACTCGGAGCCAAAAGCTTTCATCTAGCGTGGGTAATTGTCCATAGTCCAACGGCAGAAACTTAAGTATTTGCTTACCGTAGATACATCTTCCTCTGACACGGCCCTCGTTTCGATTATTCCGAATGTAAGCCTAGCCTAGAATAGAGAGTTCGGACTCGGATACACAGGGTGTTGCCCATGGCTCTGTACATATTCCAATGTCGGGGCCATGGACTAAAACCAGCATCTGGAGCAAAGACTTCTTATTGTGCAGAGATCTGGCATTTGAGACAAACATTTTAACTGGGCACGTTTTTGGTTTCTGGGACGGGACAGTTAGGCTACCAGAGTGACTGCCTTCGGTCAAAGAAATGCTCTTTTCACTTGAACTATTTGCCCATTCCTTATTTAGAGATGTGCCTTACCATTGGTCCTTCGTCTTTCCAATTCTAAATTAATTGTCTCATTTTCATTCGCTTTTTCGGCCCATATTTAGGTTGAAAAAATTTCAGAATGCAGACTCCGTAGGGTTGATTTTCTCTATAACATGTGTTGTGCCTGTGCTTCGTTTTCCGAGATGATTTGAAGACGTCTTGGTTGAGGTTTTTATTCGGGTGCTGATAGAGCCTTCCCTATTCTCTATGCCTTGAGAATGTGGATGGACTCGTTGTCCATTAGCAACGCTTTTGCGTCCAATTAAAGGAGATCTAAATCATGCTTAACTCGCTCCTTTGGAATTATTGACGCTGACTCTGGGACCCCTTTTATAACAACATTCTGTTGTCGACTCAATCGGGCACCCATTTGAAACTCAGATCTTTCAACTGAGCGAGTTCTTTTATCCAGTCCACTTGGTCCGAAGGTCAAGATGAACCGGGTATTGGGCTGCCTGGAGGCAAATCCGTGAATGATTTGGTCTTCTTAGACATTTTCCTCTTTGGCTTTACAAATTCACCAACCTCTTCATCATCGCATTTTAGTGCAGCGCCCAGCAGCGATGCGGTGCTGGGTTGTAAAGCCAGATAATTGTTGATGCTGTCTGAGATAAGTGACGATAGTTTGGAGCAAGGGCGAGATGGGACTCCCTTTCAAACTAACGAAACGCCGTCTGGTGTACTGGGTTCCATAGAGACGATATCTTTTATGTTAATTTTAGGTATGCTTGACGAGGCTATATATGCATACTAATTTTTCTTTGCGGTAGGTTTTGAACGGACAGGTGCCTCTTTAACCGGTGGGCGAGAAATAGATTTTTAAAGATACCTATTTCTTACTTTAGATTGGCTACCTCCTGCTCCATCCCTAAGAATTTCTGGAGGAGGCTGAAACGCCCCACACGAGTTTCATATTCGTAAGTAACATTAAGTTAACTAGACTTTTTGTAAGTTTAGTGGGAGGTGAACAATTAGCAGAATAGCGATATTTGCAATGTTGTTCCGCTAGTTTATTAATTTGCTGAACTTAACCCCCATGTCGATGTGGCCACGTGGTTGGAGGCGTCGGTAGACGGTCCTACGCGATTTTGCGGCGCAGGTTCGAAATCAAGTCGCGGACCAATTTTTCGTGGCATAAATTTAAGGCACCTGCGTTTTGCATGTTTGTGGGGATAGAAAGGAAATGCGATTGATGTTGGAATCGGCACAAAACTAATGGAGATTCACTAATGATATTCAATAATATGGAGGCGAATGTCCGCATTCCATGTGTGTGCATTAATAAAGAAGAAGAATGAGAAGAAGGTTGTTCGTTCACCGGAATCATGGCTTTATTCGTCTGAGCTTTCGAACGCTTACTGTAGTCCATCATCAGAGATAAAACAGCAACATAAACGAGAAAAAATTATAGGGGGCAGGGACCAATCAGACAGCAGTTGCGCCAGTCCGATGGTGAATACACGGGGCCCTGTATGCCGGTGCCAGATCGATCAATCGATTGACCGAGTTCTCATCGGAGGCCCAGACTTCAATCACTTCTCGGCATTTCTTGCATCTGGCGTGGGCGATGATCTTCGTGGCTGCGAAGTTAAACTCGCGTGATGTTTCGTAGGTGTGGGCAGCCACTTGCGTTAAACAGTCACCTCGTCTCACAGCAAGCTTGTGCTCGAATATGCACGATCCAAGCATACGTCCAGTCTGTCCTGTGCAGTTCCAGAAACAGTTTTACCACAAAATGCGATACACTATTCCCGACTGCTCATTCGGATTTAATATGTCCTTGATTCTCATGACCTTAGTGCGCATGGTAGCTTTGGGTCGGTGTGCGATTCTGACACCAAGTCCGTCATCAATGCGCTCGGTCGCTTCTGACACGTTCTTGATGTATGGCATCGCATGCCATACCATATGGGTTGATTCTGGTTGGTTCCTCGGCGGGCGAACACCCCTGATTGGCCCCTGCCCCCTTCTTTAAATGTTAATCGGTTATGTTGCTGTTGTATCTCTGAGGATAGACTCCAGTAAGAGTTCGAAAGCTCAGACGAATAAAGTCATGATTCCGGTGAACGAACAACCTTTTTCTTCTTCTTCATTAAAGAATATAACTATATGAGGAAATGAACAAGGATATAAGAATATGAGGATATAATGACTCAGTATTTGGTTGGAGCCCCTTTCGCTTTTGAGAGCAGATGCAGGGAGCACCCAGCCAACCTGAGTTTCATAAGTGACCAAAGATCGAATCTTGAACTTTCAGTTGAGATAATCCCGAAGCAGGGAAGAATCCGCAGCAGTGGAGTTTTATTCAAAGCCAAATAATCCTTACGTCCAAGTCACTTTGTCCGAGCTCGGGCGAATAAAAAGACAATTATTTAATCATTTCCAAGCACCGCGTCTTTTTCATTGAGGTAGAGACTAAAAACTCTTAGGCTCGAAGGACTTGAAACTCAAAACCAATTTCAAACGACGCACCATTTTTATGATCACTTCCGGTTCGAGTATCTTCTCAATCATTTTGCAACAGATACTTGTGAGGCTAACTGGTCTGAAAACTATTAAGTCATGTCCTCTCTCCTCCTTTATACATGGAGATTATATTGGCAAGCTTCCACTCGGTAGGCGGAGGCCCGCCTCCATCAAACTTTCGAAGACCTTGGAGATTGAAGCGTCCAGCTGGTCGGTTAGTTCATTCACAAATTTGTGCATATGCCACCGGAGCTAGGCGATTAAGTGGGCTGTGGCTGTTTCATAGTTTTCTCTAACATGTCTGTTGAGAACGACAAGGAGCATATTTTATATGTAGGTGTGGCAATACTGTGCTTTCTTCCTCGTCAAATCGTGGTTCTTCTGTATGCACGCACATAACGAAATCGGACCATAGGTTGGTCTTATCAGAGTTATCAGTTAACCTGCTTCCCTGATAGTCGTTTAGACAAGGAATGGAGTCCCGATTTCGTTTTGCCTTATTTACGGAAGCAAAGAACTTTATTGAGTTTCTTTTTATGTCTTTGACTATTTCTGACTCAAAGGCTGATCTTTTTTTTCTCAGAAGAATCCGAAAGCAATTTCGCCTTTTCCTTAAAAATGAAAAACGTTCAGGTTGTTGATATCTGGCGTATTTTCGCCAGACTCTTCGTTTCTTCTGAGATTTCTTTTTAATTCCGATGTCATCCACTCAGCTAAGGAGACGTGCGATCTCCTTTTAAGTGGACAGCAGTCCTCTACCAACTGCTAAATCAAGTTACTAAAGAAGAACCAGGCAGCATTTGTGCCAAGTACATGTGCGAGACTCCAGTCTGGCTCATTCAGTTTTTCTTTCATTTTCGTATAATCCCCTTTCCATAAATTTCTCTCCCAAACTGCTCGATATTCGGGTACAGAAAAATGACTGCACTCCCAAATAAGAACGCGATGATCCCTTCGCCCAAGGAGTGTGAAAGAACTTATCCCAAGGATGCAATTGTTTTCTCTACTAATGATTAGATCCAAACAGCTTGATCGCTGCCCATTTTAGAAACGCCTGTCCTTTGTGACATGTTGTATAAGAAATCTGTCAGTTACAAACGGAAGTAATTATTGTTCGAATGAATTTCCGATCGCGAGCATTACATCGAAACCCAATTGATGTCGGGAGAGCTGAAATCTCCCAGTATTAATGCGTGTTTGCTAAAGCAGATTTGCTTTACCTGCGCGATGAGTGCTTCATTCGTGTCCGTCCGCTGCCCTGGGGGTCGATATATCACGACAAGATGGAGGTCTGCTTGGCTTGGGACTGTCAATTTACAACTGAGTATTTCGAAAAACGTGTTCCTATTTGGTGAGGGCCCATCCGGAATGTAGTCAATACCATTTCATATTAACATTGTGATTTCTCCACACTTACGTCCATTTCTATCCATGCGGATTAGCTGAAATCAATCTTACCCACTTTCTGCATCTGCAATATGCTCATTGAACCATTTTTATGTTAGAGCTACGAAGTCATTTTCTAAATGGTCCATGAGCAGTTTGAGTTCATCCATTTTGTTAAATAGACTCTGCAAATTTGTGTACATCCTTTTCATCTTGTTTTGTTCTCTTGATCTCTGAAGATGGTTGTTTTTTTGTGCCTGGCGATTATTTCTGAATATTTTACAAAGGTGTCTACGATTTACCGAGGAATTCAACGTCTACGATTGGAAGCGAAATGGTAAAACATGACCCGGTTGATTTTGAATCTATTTAAATGCCGTCCTTCAAGATGGAGAATATGGCACCGTGCCAAAGCCTTCCACTTAGGGAAAGCGAATGCTTCTCATGAACTGTCATCACCAGGGCCTCTTATAATCATTCTCGAAAATGAAATGCAGGGCTCACGGCTTATATACCTGAGAATAACTCCCCGTAACTCATACAGAGATGTGTTTTTTCAGCCGGTTACGAACCAGCAAAAAGACGCAAAATGAGGGAGCTGAGGTCAGGATTGATGAGGAGGACCGAAAAGGGGGGACAAGTAAATCATATTGTTGAAGAGTTTCTTCCTGTGGTAGACTCCGTATATCATCAGAGATGGCTTGTTCTGAGAAGATGGATAATAAATGTCATGTACTCAAATGTACAGAGCCTGTTCAATAAAATGAGTGATGAACAAACCCAGATGTAATTGCACTGACACAAACGTTTCTGTCAGAAGATATTCGAGAAGATGAAGTATCCCTCCGTTGTTATCAACTGATTAGAAGAGACAGGAGAAGCAGCGGAGTAGGAAGCGCTGTTTACGTTAGCTCTAATATAACTGCGATTTCCGAGCAACATCACATGACAGAAGAAGTTGAATTTTTATCTTTAGATCTTACAACTAAGTACGCCCGGCAACTGGCATTCGCAGTTGCATACCGTCCCCAAACGAGAATATCAAACGCGATGTCATTCTCCTCAAGGAGCTGACCAAGACTTGCTTGAACAAATATGTTCTTATCGTTTGATACTTCAGCACTTCTAAGATCAACTGGGAATATTGGACTGTTTTGGGTCTAACGGATATACTCGGTAATCGTTTGCTTAAGATGGCCACCGTAAAATTACTCTTCCAGAGTATACCATTCGGGACACGAGTAAGGAAAGGTCAGTGTTCCAATTGTCTTTACCCCGTGTTCACTCGAGTCTAGGATAGTGTGCTGGATTAACAAGATCCTCCGCCAATGTATGCTTGTGACCAAATTGTACTGCTTTTGAGTATTACATGTTCTCACAGCCTGGAACAAAACATACAGAAGGGATTTTTTTCCAGCATACGCACGCCAATCTCAGCAATACTGTGGGCGTCCACATTACAGAGAACTGTGAACGAATGCTGGAGAACATTCAGCTCGTTGGTTGAAAGGATTATTTATCTTATTTATCCCCTAAAACGAAAGAAAGCAAACAATCGTCCACTTTAGGTAAACCGCGAACTTTAGATCTCCTTTAATCGAAGAAATAAGAAGTGGAAGCGGTTTCGACTAACGGGGAGTGTCGAACACTTGCAGGAATAAAAACAAAAACGGAGTATTTTTACGCGTGAGACAAACTGACTTTAAAGGAACTATGAGCTAACCGTACTACAGAACTCTTTGGAGCATCCTGAGATCCTGTACGGTTACATACAAAATAACCAAAGAAATTGTTACCCTATTCCAGCACTGCGGTCCCAAAACGGAACACTGGAAACGGAGGACCAAACGAAAGCCTCAATCCTCTCTAGCTTCTTTCAGTGGGTATTCATTCATGAAACAAATATTCCTCCACTTCCCTTCTCAGGGCATCTACAACATTTCGAAACGTTTGTATTAGAAAATAATCTTTACTTCTCGCCCACATTTGTAAGGACAGAATTAATCCAGTTACAGCCTGCCAAGTCAACGGGTCCAGATAGAATTCATCTGCGTGCCTTTCGAGAATTGGCCGATATATTGTGCGAGCTGGTGTCGATTTTATTCCAAAAGTCCATCTAGAAGGGCGAACTACTGCAAAAATGGAAATTTGCCCCTATTTTCTCGATCCAGAAAGGAGGGTGTAGGCTGGAGTCAGAAAATCACCGTCCTATTAGTTTACTTTGCATTTTGTGCAAGGTCATGGAAAAACTTATTCAGAGACATGTCATGAGGTATCTAGAGCAGAAGAACCTATGAGGTGCTGTCCGGCATAGCTTACGCCCTGGTCACTGATGTCTTACGAATGGTCTTTACTCGCAGGAAAAATGGACGAAAGACAGATCAAGGCCATCCAGTTTATGTCATTTTTGACTTCGAGATATTGATTGATGGCGTAGGTCATCGGTGACTGTTATATAAGATTCCGAAGCGCAGTATCCAGAGTAAAGTTTTAAGTGGACCAAAAGTTTCCTGCGTGCAGGATGAAAAAAAGGAATCCAAGTGTGTTCCAGTTTAAATTGTTTTCACTCAGGGTTCAGTCTTAGATCCTCTTCTGTTCCTCATTTATGTAAACGACTGCACTGATAATCTTGACTGTGATGCCATCATATCTGCAGATGATATCAAGTCTTAAAAACTAAAAGCTCTGTTGACGACGCGCAGAAAATACAAGAAAACCTTTACATTGTATGTCTGGTCCAGCAAGTGGCTTCTTATGTTTAATATACCCAACTGTGAAGATTTATGCTTGGAATCTCTGCGAAGATGTTTATCAAAATACCAGTACTACCTGAAAGATGTTCCACGAAAAGAAGTAGATAAGCACTAAGATCTAGGTATTTGGATGGTTTCCAAACTATTGCCCTCCGAACAATCTGAAATTGCCGTACGAAAAGCGACGAGTATCATGCACAGGATCAGGCGCACTTTCATAGTCTTTCCCCCGAACTCTTTTCGCTGATCTGCAGTTATTTCTTTAGACTGCATTTGATATACAATATGCCAGCATGGACGCCCTGGATGAAAAAAGACAGTGATTCCATTGAGCAGGTGTAAATACGGGTGACAAAATTGGTAGACGGTCTTAGAACCCTGTTATGTCCAGAAAGACTTATCAAACTTAACATGTTTCCTCTACCCTATAGACAAATGAGCTGTGACCTACTATGGACATTCAGAATTATCCGCGGGCTACCTGTTCGCTGAACTCTGAAGATTTCTTTGAGTTCACAAACATAAATCACCTGCATGGTCATCCATATGAGGTTAAGCGCGACTGTATTCGCATAGATCAACGAAAGTTTTCTTTCAGTCAGTGAGTGTTTCAACCACGGAAATCACGTCCAAGCGAAATAATGACGTTGAGTACCGTGGATATGTTCAAACGGCAATTCGATAGCTTAATTTTTGATAACTGACGACCCTCCCTGCAGGACTATATTCAGCCAACCATTAGATTTACTTCATGATTTCAAGTTATGTGTATCGTTCCAATAAACATTTGCTGGGAAATTGTTAATTGTTTTTTCATGTTGTCTGTATATAATTGCATTTATATATAAATGCAATTCTCAGTTGTTTCCCGGCGTTTTGATCTCCCACCGTACCTATCTCTGGCACCATGGAACCAGTCAAAAGGGGTGTTCTGCAATAACATCCACGGAACAATTATTGAAGCTGGTATTTAGATACATGGCTTCTATAGACGTCAGAGAAACCATATGACCTACCTGTAAACACTCTATAATGCAGGCAGACAATGAATGACCGCTTGTCAGTGGAGCCACCCCAGCAGAACTTGAGGCACAGGGGTGGTCCAATAAAACATGTCAAGAGGTTCCGGACGAACTCTCTTTGATTTCTTCCCCCTACCAATGATAACCTTTCTATCTCCAAATCACGAATAACGTTAAGAAATAAATATATCCAAACCGTCTCATTGGCAAAATCCGGTGTCCTACTCATTCTTCCAAGGAAGTCATTGTAGGCCTCCTCTGTGCACAGGGGCAGACGACAGCTCGACTGGCTAGCTGTGGTGGAGACAGCTATCGCCCGCATTTCATTGAGTATATCATATAAGGCTGTCCATTGTTGTTCCATGTTGCGAGCCTGCCTGTCTGCAATGTGTACAACTTTTTACTAGGTGAAGGTTTACAACATTGAGAAAAGTCGTACCATAGCGAATCAATGTCCTTTCGTAGTTTCTTGATTGAAGTTGAAAGGATACCTTCAGATAATTCAGGTTGTTGTCTGAGGTACACATTAGTACAAAACGCTTACTGATAAGTGGACGGCGGAGAAAGTCGTGCTGGTGTACTCCAAGGCATGTATGGGCCCGGTATATTCTCATCCTTCCTAGGCCTTAAATAATATTGGCAAAGGTTCTTACTGCAATATCGGTAAGGCCATCGGCCAGCCTGTCAGTCTCCGTTCTGGTTCTTTTGACACGCGAATAAATTAATCCTCTTCTTCGGATGCCGAAGTCAACTGGCGTGGATATCTAGATGGATATTTGAAAAGCATTGGAAACTTACTTCCTTTTGAAGGCCCTTCCTAGCTCAGTCGGCTCGGAGCTGGAGAGGTCATCCGTCTCCTCAGCCTTTTTCACGAACTTTAGGGCCTTTTCGAGGGTCAGTTTTTCTTTGAGGACCCTCACTGCGTGAACTGTCATGTTTTCAGGTGGCTGTAGGTTATTCTGCAACAAGTACTCACGCTGCTTTGGATTTTTGGCCACAGAACGCAGTACTCAGTCACGAACCAAGCTTTGGCCACAACGACCACGCTTTTGTCATTGATAAATTCAACAATGCAGTAGAGCACACATTATTTACAAGCAAATCATAATGCATTACACTCTAATTCAAACGTGTGTATGGAAAACGTTGAGAAAAACGAGTGAGAAAAAAACTTCGAAAACAGTCATTGTTTTCGAAATGTGTGCAACAAGAGAATAGAATAAAGTTATCATCAATGTTAAAAGCGAGATATTTACATATAATATCGGATAGGGTTGCAGTCGAAGGATTACTTGCCAATTTTGAGGCTTTTAACATGGAAAGACTCGAATAAGAAATCAATGTTGTAAAAAAGTCAGAGCAGTCAACAAATGGACGGTACTGTATTCCATTAGAGGTAACAGATGTCAGAAGGCACGGTCTATCACCGATCAGTACCACGTTGTCTGGCGCTTCCGTCGACAGCACATAACCATTGTGGAAGATGGTAGGGGAGCTGCAGGGAAGCTGTAAATTTTGTGGTACACCCTCATCATCAATGCAATCCCTCAAAAAATCATCCAGTGGCTCCGGATTGCTGAACTCACAGAAAATACCTACTACAAACGGCAGTCAGACTACCGGGTAGGTTACCCGAGCAAGAATAGGCCAGAAGCATTATCCTGATCCTTTAAACAACTTCTTCCCATCAATGTGCACATTGATACCCATTTCAGGAATTTCAGTTACTCACCGGAGGCTCAGCACATCCAGTAAACCACGCCCAAGGCCCATGTGGACATAGCTCCCGTTATTCAGGTCCTTGTTAATGCAAGTACATGGAGTACGCAATAACGTTCTTGGGTTCTTCGGAACCTCTGGATGGTAATGACGGAGCATCTCCAACAAAGCTTTAACGGTTGCTAGTGGCATGTTCGTCTTCAGGCAAACGTCCTGCAAATCATTTAGAAAATATCTGCCTTCTTGTTCGCTTGTTTTTCCGTGACCCCTATTGATAATGCATTCCAACTCAAAATATCATTGCCTGAAAACCTACCAGTTGAAACATCGGGGAAGATTTCAGGTATATGAGGCGCCAGTGAGGGGTATAACGCCAATGACGAAGATGGTGAAGGACCATCTGCTTCTTCGGTTGCCACACAATACGCCTGCATTCCACGAAATACTCGCTTATACACGGTGCTCCTATTGATTCCGTAATATTTTCGCTTCATGGTTACTTTTCATGGATAACAGAACATAATATATAAATGATATGAGGGCATATTTAACATTCAGTGAGTGACAAAAATTACCGTTTATGTTTCAAATTTAACTCGAGCATACGTAACTTAACATGAAATTTAAATGCAAAAGGTAGCAAATTATGTTATAAAACAGCTCCAGCCCTCTGGATTACCTACCTGAGTATCAGCAGCTTTAAGAACAATAAGTCAGAGGTATAAGTCACACGGCAGGCCGGTACACGCTTAGTAAACAAATGGCGTCTAAATGTCTGACTTGAAATACCATCCAAAATCAGTTCATCACAGTACCCTATAATTAGGCTTAAACAGTATTGTATGTTATAGATATTGCCTATTTTCGTTTAAATTCAAATAGAAACACCTTTTCCAGTCTTTAATTGAAGTCTGGCCATGTTTAAAATATGGCCTGAAAGTCGATGGGGATTGGCCCCTTCTGGTTTCCTCTGGCCCACTCTCAGCCCCCTCTACCGGCGGGGCCATGGGCTGGTAGGCTAATTTCGAATGTACATAAATAGGATGAACAAAGGCTACGCCCATAATCATCAAAAATATCCAATATACTACTACGAATAAGTGATTGGTCGTTTATATGCACTCTTTTTGACTAGTAAACGACTGCTGGTTTTTCGCATGCAATTATGCAAATAACTTTACGTATTGTCTTTATATAAAGATGCTTTCAGGCTCCTTTTAACCAATAGGAACTTAAAAAGCGTTCACCAACCTTTCCGCGAAGAAACACGAACTAAATCATTCATGAATTACAAAAGTAGCAGTCTGTCCTGTGGGTGGAACGATTGTTACCCAATCTATTTGGAATTTCGTGAAGAACCCGAAAGCTTTCAGGGCATTTCTAATCATCGATTCATATTTGAACATGAAGAAGGTTGTTAATTTTCCACCTTTCCTTATCCGGGCACTTAATTAATAATATCCATAACTTGCAGTGTAAAATCGGAAACGTGAACTAGTTCAAGCTAGCTTTGTTTATTCTCCTTTAAGTGGAGCGGTATTGGAAATTTCTCATGTTATCACGTTATCGGAGATGGAATTAGGTGATGTTGTTACCGTTTCCCCTATCGGTATAGCAAAAGGTAAGATGTGTTATTTTCCCTATTCTTAAAGCGTTTAACTTTTGTAATCCGAAATTGATCGATTGCGCCCTCGGCCTGGAGTGCAACGAACTTGTATGCTGGGACCCCTTTCACGAACTTTGCGTATGATGTGTCCTTCCCTAAGTCACATATTTTAGCTTTATACAGCTTCCAAAACTAAGATTCAAAAGGTTTCGCTTATTGATGGATCGGTCGATCAGATTCCTAACTCTGAGTACCAGTTTGACGCTTCAGATCCGGTTGGATTGGCGGCTGACAACAAGTAAGCACCAAGAAGTTTTCATCTCTTTAGCCTGTTAGTGATCGGGAAAAAATCTGGCTTAATAAGCACAATTAGCTTGCAGGATTTTAACATAAAGGTTTTTCGACTATATCCTACAGAATGTTCTTTAGACTCGAATGCAGGTACCCAAAAATCTCGTTGTCTGCAAGTATTATAACTCGTTAATACTTTCTGGCGGAAAGGAAACAGTTTTCAGTGTCTGGGATGTTACGAATCCAGCCAAAGCCTTGTTCACAGCCAAAAATGTTCGACCTGACACTTTGGACCTCCGGGTTCCTATTTGGCTCTCTGACGCCTCCTTCGTCGAGGGATACGAAGACAGTCTATTTCTCACTGCGTCAAAATACGGTGATGTGAGTTTCATGCGATCTTCTTCCAAAGTATGGAATCGTTGCTGAATTAGCCAGCGGTGTATTCCAAGTACTCTGCGTCGTATGTGTCCTCGCCTTAGTTCACACTCAAGAGACCACAAACAACTCGGCTTAGTTTGATTTGAACGGCCAATGCAGATTTTGTAACCGACAAGGCATCTTTAGCAATGCAAAATTTGTACGAGACCACAACTAACGCTTCTTCCACCAAATAAGTGTCGTATGATGCAAAGTACGCTAGTAGTTTCAGTCTTTTATATAACCTTTTTCATCTTCGTTTTTGTCGTTTATTCGGTAGACTGCGCAAATAAGGTTAGTATCTAGTTTGAGATAGATCGAAAATTGCTGCACAAAAATTAAGAAATAACAGATTAATACATAATACTGGAATTAACAAAGTTCATAGATCAGTCGTATGTTCTTTCATGCATGTCTAAAATTTTGCTTTTTATCTACGCCAAAAGGCATTTTGCGAAGAGTTTTGCGTCATTTAATCTGACTACCAAACGGGCTGATGCTGAGAAGACGGTCTGTTCGCGAAGCAGTTGATTGAACTCGGACTTATCTGCTGGCACCGCAACGTCCGTATAGACTTAAGAGCCCTCGAAAGTTTGAGCCAAGTGCCACAACAAGAAGATAAAATCGACTAAAATTAACCGCCAACACTTTTGGACAGGCTAAGTGGCCTCTATTGAATACGGCAACACCACCGAAGTCAATTTAATGACTCCAAATTAATATTAGATTCTCAGTACTGAGTGGTGACTTCTTTGTACTTGTTACGGCTGCGACCATGCCTAATCTAGTCGGCCTCGATTATGTCACGGATTGTGCCGTTCACGCGTGACGATCCGCGGCAGTAAACCTGGACAGTTCAATCCATTCTCTTTGGTAACGACGGACGCCGAAGTCCGAAGGTCCAATAACGTCTAACATGTCCTGATGAACTGTGTCGAGCCAGGTTTTGAGCTGACCCCCTCTTCGACGTCTCCAATTGAGTAGTGGGGCCGGTTCAAGGGCAGTAACACTGAGCTCGTAAGGTGGGCGACAAAGAACGTGTCCACACTACCTCAGTCGTTCTTGAATGGCTTGGGATATCCTTGCGATGTTTTCGTTGCGAGTGCGGACTGTCTCGTTTGAGACGAAGTCTGTGTACTTCACTCAGAGGATGGTCCTGAACCGGTGGTAGTCAAATGCCTCCAGTTTTCGCTCATCATCCATGCGTTTAGCCCAGCATTAACAGTCATAGAGAAGGACAGAGGCATGGTATACGCGAATCTTTGTGGCGATAGAAATGTCGTGTTGTATCCACAGACACTTTCTAAGGCTTGAAAAAAACCCACAAACAGCACTGATTCGCGAGAAAATGTCATCATCACACTACCCATTCGGCAGCAAACTCTCCCCAAGGTATTTGAAACTGCCTACCTCTTCAAGTTGACAGCCATCAACCTCGAGAGGAACTTTCTCCTGGGCAGGGAGGCAGCTGGAAAAAACTGTGGTCTTCCTCGCGTTTATGGACAAGCCGAACGATTTAGCGACTTCATTCACCCGCATACTATTGTATATCACCAAAGCTTGAAGGTAGTAAGGCGATATCATCTGCGTAGTCGAGATCAGCCAGCTGGCGTCCGGGTGCAAGCTCAACACCTTCTTCATGCAGAACTATTCCAAGAATCCAGCCGATAACATAGTTGAACAGGATGGGCGTCAAAATGCAACCTTGTCGAACGCCTGACCGAATACCGAATGGTTGTGAAAGATTGTTATGGACCAAAACTCGCGCAATGGTTGAGCTGAAATAAGCCTTGATCATGGCAGTGATTTTCGATGGTAGACCATCTACTGCCATTATCCGCCATAAGGATTCACGATGGACGGAATTGAACGTGGCGGCGAAGTCGAAAAAGCAGACGGCCGTCAGTTGCTGGTATCTATGGTGGGATTCAAGGATGCGCCTAAGTGTAAATATTTGGTCCGCAAATCCACGCCTTGCACGAAACTCGGCTTGGTTGGGCCTCGTCCTAATGTCGCGCACAGCCTGGAATCGCCTGAGATGAACAATAGCGAAGATTTTAGCAGCAATATCGATAAGACTCATGCCACGGTAGTTTTCATATCTCGTTTTGTCTCTCTTCTTGTGGACATGTACAAGGATGCCTGAGCTCCAGTCCTCAGGAACAACCTCGTCTTTCCACGCTTGTACCGTCACTTAATGGAGCCATGGCGCAAGTGTTTCGACACAAGACTTGTAGATTTCAGAGGGTATATCGTCCTCTCCGTGTGCCTTGTTGTGCGCAACCTTCTTATGGCATCAGTGACTTCTCCTTCCGAGGGGGGTGCTGGGGTCGGTATCGAAGTTGAGAAGGTTCTCGAAGTGCTCACGCAAGCGCTCGACCTTGGCCGGGTTTTCAGCAATAAAGCTGCCATTCACGTCACGAACAGAGTCGCTCAGCGTAGAGGGCCTACAATTAACTTGGCGAATAGTTTGGTTGAGTTTTCGAGTGTCGCACACGCGCCTGCTCCATTGAGGTCATTATTTCAGCCAAATATTTCTTCCGGTCTTCCCTAGCCGATTTTGCCGTCATCTTTCGGAGTTGGCGGAAGGAAGCATCGTTGCGGGACCTGGCTCGAGCCGTCTGGGCAGACAACTGCAGGGTTTTTCCGCTGATCCAATCACTGCGGCATCGCTAAGTATATCCAACGATTTTCTAAGCTGCCCCATAGACTGATGCCTTCAGTGATGACCACTCACTACTACCTTCTCCGTCTTGGTTTCTTGGGAATTGTGAGTACGGACGGGTCCCCAACAGTCGCTCAGATTACTTGTTCGCGGTTGTCTCCTTTAGCACTATGGCTCAAGAGCCTACCCACAAGTCAGCAGTTCACACTCGTCATGTCACAGTGCCGTCATCGGGCCTTGCGGCTTTTTTTAAAAAAACTTTTGGCGTGCCAGACCTCAGCCCTGGTAGCACTGTCGCTACTGGTCCGCGACTGCTTATTCGCCAGACCCGAGAGTGCTTATTTCGCAGCTAACCTTAATTGAAGGCCGTTCCACTATCCACTCCTTGTGGACTCGCCGGGTAGCCAGTAGCTAGGCTAATTTGTAACCCATCTTCTTTGCTGACCACCCGGTTAATCTTGAGCATGTGAGTACTTTGGGTACCTTTTTAATTGCGGCGCTGGACGCATCGCCTCTTTATCGTTTGCATTGTCGTTTGATCCTCCTTCACGGAAAGAAATCATTGCGCCTGCATAGAACGGACCCCACTACTCTGGTTGTATGAAATAGCTGAGCAAGTGCGGGGAGATTAGGTTGTTCCTAAAGACTGAACCTTGACCGCTTTCATTTCTGTGTTCAAGAAGGCAAATAAAAGGCAGTGCGATAAAAATCGCGGTAGCAGTCTCATAAATATTGTCGTATAGGTCTTTACATCAACATTCTCAGGTGGTTTCAATCGTCTGCGATTGTGGGATGAAAACCAACCAAACCGGGTTTTAAGACGGACGTAAGTACATTGGCCAACTGTTTACACTACCATGCATTCTCGAGCATTGTCCTCGGTTTCAGCGACAGACGGTCCTCTGCTTGTTGGATGCTTCAGTTACGTTCATCGTTTATCGCTGCGGTGAAAAATGAAACTAAATGGTGTGTCTGGAGAAAGTAATCGTGGGATCAAGTCTTTATAACTCGCCACCACTTCGAGCTCCGGTCCATGGCAGTCTTCCAACCGTCCGATATTTGGCCTGGTATTTGACAAAAACTGAATCCTATCGTGCATCCCATTCAATGGCGCCTTTGGGTGGGTTTAATATTTCTTAATTCGCGTCAAGATCCTGTATGACTGACCTCGATTACACCGACGTTATCGATCGGTATGACAGCCACGTTTTCTCGAACGGATGAAGTAGTCATGTTATTTGATTTCTCCCTCAATCCTGAAAAGGTAAAATTGACCCCGAGCTGCTCCTTTAATCAGGAAAAGGTATCTTCTGACTTAATTGCTGTCAGCTCAAAGGACTGAACCATTTATATTATCTGTAGACGAAGTTTCAACCGGATAGTTAGAGCTAAGTTGACATAATCGGCCCATTAGATGTTGTTCGTAGGGTTTTTGCAAGTCTAAAATGCGTAAGCATTCGTCTTAACACCGTCATCTTCAAAAAAGTCTATGTTTACTAGGCGTCTGTTGGATTCCTCCCCCTTTACGGTTGTCAATACTGGACTGTGCGCACGTAAGAGGAGCTGGAAATATAAAACCACCGTCGTTTGAAAACCTTCCTTCGGGTGGAACGCACGGAATTCGTCTCGATTGACCTTGCACTCGTTGGGATAACATAGCGACTATATTTTATGCCATTCAATAGACAATTATGCCAGG